>JALPQI010002618.1:0-97898 GCA_025490895.1 Thaumatotibia leucotreta
GTTAAACTGTAATTAGTAAACTGTCAATATTACGCTCATTAATCATCCATTTTTAGGGTTCTGCAGTCGGTGAGTTTTTATTCGATCGTTCATATTGAGTCGTGTACAGTCAAATACAAAAATATGTATCTAAATAACTTTCGTTATTAAGCAGAGATTAATGTGTGTAGGTACCCTAATGTACCTATATGTAATAAACTATGTATAAAATGATTTATTTTACAAGTCGCTGAATCACTTCACAACTCAGATTCAGTCTAATATACGTAAAAGGTAAACCCAATCCTTTTAATGTGTCAAATCGGCTTTTATCATTTGTTTCACTTTATGTATTGTAACATGTATTAGGCGCAATATAGGTAGTAGTATAAGTTTTCCAGTAGTCAGATTATTAACACATGTATTAGTTCCGTTCGGCACGTAAAGTTATGGAAAAACTAAAAAGTTGACTCAAGCACGAGTCGGGGCTGAATTATCTTAGTTGATCGAGAAATCCTAGATTCGTAAATACAAATCTAACGCTTAACTATATTGTACCTACTGTTAAAATAATGATGAATCTTAATGATCAGTAACGATATCAGTTCATAATACGACATAAATAACTTAACTTCTTATTACGCAGTAAACTTGTGCCTATTTAAGTATCTATGACCAAGGAAAATATTAGTGACTAAAACTTATGCTAACACAAATTGGTACTTCCAATTCATACTCACACTACCTTCGTAATGCGTATGAACATAATATTTTCGTAAGTCAATTCCCTGCAACTCCAGAGGTGTTTACTCTCTTTGAAAACACCACACGACAGTGGTAGGCTTAACCTACACCACGACCTTCAAAAATCGTAAATTTCTATCATCTATTCCGCTTATTATAGACCTAATAAAATATAATATTTATTAGGTCTATAAGATAATTATTGTAAGAAACTTAATTATAACACCTAATAACGAATGTGATACTTTTATCTGTTCCCTTTTTGTTTCATGATGATGGCATCGTTAAATGTATTTATTTATATACTGGGTGTTTGGTTAGCGGTGTCGGAGCTTTTAAGGGCTTAAACTACAATCAATTTTATCGATAAATTACCATACAATTATTTTTTTGTGCCAACGATAATTAAATGGCGGCCATTTTAAAATTTCAAACAGACGAATACGAGCGCACGTGATGTTTCTGGAATTATACGTTTATCAACGGTCCTATCCTTTCAAAAAAAATCTCGTAAGATAGCTCATTAGATAAGCAAACTAATTAAGCTAATCATTTGACTCAACTATTTGAACAACAAGGCTAAAAAAAAATTTTTTTATTAAAAATAGTAAAAAAATCACCTTCATTTTTCAATTAGTTTAATTTTGCATGAAAACTAGGTCATTAAGATAAGTTTTTGGTGTTGTTATTTATTAGTACAGTATGTTAGCTAAAAAATAACACCATAATTACAGTTATACCTTAAGTACTTTAAGAATTACAAGTGCTCAAACATACACCAAAACAGCTGCATTTAGCGTTCCCGATGCAAAATCCATAAACAAATGAATGTCAGCAGTGTACTGACTAGTGAAGTGGCCGCCTTCCATCCAGTGCATGTTTGAGCACTTCTAATTCCTAAAGTACTTAAGGTATAACTGTAATTATGATGTTGTGTTTTAGCTAACATCCTGTACTAACAAATAACAACACCAAAAACCTATCTTAACGACCTAGTTTTCATGCAAAATTAAATTAATTGAAAAATTAAGGTGAATTTTTTACTATTTTAAATTTTACAAATTTTTTTTAGCCTTGTTGTTCAAATAGTTGAGTCAAATGATTAGCTTAATTAGTTTGCTTATCTAATGAGCTCTCTTACGAGATTTTTTTTGAAAGGATAGGACCGTTGATAAACGTATAATTCCAGAAATATCACGTGCGCCTGTATTCGTCTGTTTGAAATTTTAAAATGGCCGCCATTTAATTATCGTTGGCACAAAAAAAAAATTGTTTGGTAATTTATCGATGAAATTGATTGTAGTTTAAGCCCTTAAAAGCTCCGACACCGCTAACCAAACACCCTGTATATGTATTTATTCATATTAATCCTGTATATGTATTTTATTCGTATCGTTTGTGTATATGTGATTATAATATTTATAAATCTGTTTGATTTATTATTTTAGTATATTATTGCACATCTAATTATTTCAAGTGTTCTGTATTGTCACATTTTCTACACCTGCTGGCATAATGTATAATGCAATTATTACCGCTACCTAAAGGTTGTCTGGAAGAGATCGCTTTTTAGCGATAAAACCACCTGTTGTCTACCTCTAGCTAAGTCGCTACTTTCTCTGTAATTGTTTTCATTTATTGAGGTGTGCAATAAAGAGTAGCCAGATTTCTTATTTCATAAAACTGTGGTGTATAAGTAGGTATCAGTTGGTGTACAGGTACCTAGTCCTTCACTTGATTTCAATTTAAATCGTGTTCGAGCGCTTTTCATTAATATTGGAAAGCGTTATTTACCGTAGCTAAAAATAATTAATCAAACTGCTCTCAGCCGTTAGATAAAAAAATGTTTTTCTATTACCGAATAATCAATTTCGGAACATTCGATATTTCTGTTTGTAATTTAAATAAACCCACTTAGTTTCCTAATGTAAATGGAAGATTTATGGAAACAAATAATATGTATATGATTAGAAGGGTCCATCCACTTGTGAGTACTTCCGCATATTTAAAACCACAGGTTATTCAATATTGAAAGGCGTGTCTGAAAACGCTTTGTGGGCTATATACAGCCTGTATACTACCTGTTGTCTCTCAAAAAATAAAAGGTCCTCTTGGACGAGTGTGTGCGAAGCTCACCCCAATCAAATTGATCAAACTCGAGAAAACGCTTAATTACTACTTAAAACTTTTTCGTAACATCATTTTGTAAATTCCAATCGGTCTCTTGGTCACTTTTCGTGGTTCAGTAATTTGCAGTGAACATTTTACGGACACAAATGCTGCACTATGAATATTTAAACAGTGTTCGCTACGTCGCGGGTTTACAATGGTAGACAACGGCGTACCTACTTGTCTTCTATACATTTCATGAATAAATACCTACATATCTTGTTGGCATAAATAATTAGTTGTAATTTACATAATAAATATTACGTTTGGGTCATTTTGATGCTGTTATTACACGAATAATTATTTGTTAAAACATAAATAGATCCTTTCGCCAGGCTTTGCACATGGGACAAAAAAGTATTTAATTTAATGTTAACTACGCTACGGATACCGTCAAATTTCATAACATCCTTCTCTGATGATCTGATTGATGATGTTAGTTGCCTTTCAACAATTACGATTCGTTTGGCTTTCTTTGGCTACTTGTGTCAATTGTGCCGTATTAACAGTCTCTATGTCGACAAGACAAGCTTTAACCCTTCTCTTTCATCCTTTTAAAACTTCAAAGAGACCTAAACAAACTAACAAGGAACAGACGGAGTCAACTCTGAAAATGTAATTTATTAGGCAGTCTATCTCCGTCGGCCGAGTCAGATATCTCTTTATTTGCTATTCTTCTTGGCGGTAACATAACGAACAGATCTTTCAGACTTGCAACATGAATAACGTGCTGAATTCTCATTTTTATGAAATTTATTCAAAGATATCTCGACGGACATGGCGAATTTTACTGTGCATGATATTTATATTAAACATTTCGAATAAAATAGGATTGACTTAACTAGTCCTCATAAATACATTTTTATAGGTTGAATTGCTCGTTATTATTATTTGTATCTCCGCGTATTTCACGGGACTGAACATTTCAGTCTTTTGATAGGCTGCGTAGAGATATTACGAATCCAATACGTAGAGTCCCTTTGGAGGAATCTGTTGTGTACCCAGTAGGTGCCAAAACCCATTCGCGGGTACAAAAATGTTTATAATTGAACTTTCCATCCATTTCCATACACCTAGTATGCTGAAGGTGGGATATACCGTGAAGGAATGTGATTACTCGTTATAAAAAAAATAGTACATTACGACACAAGTGCGATAGGGAGTGTTTTAAATCGACACGAGTTACGAATTTTGTTTTTGCACGTGTCTCGTACGACGTTTTTTAGTACAGATGGCCCTCCGAAGTTTTGGACCTGACGTAAAATGACCCACTTCTCGCACTAGAGCCTAAAAAGTACACCATCTGTATTAAAAAATATTTATCACAAGTGCAAAAACGAAATTCGTAACTCTTTTCGAATTTCATGTTTTTCGCACTTGTGTCGTAATGTACATAGGTCACACTGAAAGTTTTGAGTTTCACCCATTTAAAGATCACTCAGTGTATAGGCACAATTATTTTCTGAAAATATAACTCTTTATTATTTTTTGGGGTATGAAAATGAGCCACTTGAAAATTGTGTGTCGGGCGATTTCACATTTTTCACGATTTTTTTTTATTCTGTAACGTTTTTATACTACTTTCAGTATGGCCTTAGTCAACGATGAAGAAGAAATGGGCTTAGATTCTTATTTGGTATCAAAGCCCAGTTCTTGTAGGATTGCTTGTAGTATGTGGGATTTTTCTTGGGGATTTTTCTTGTGGGATGATTAAAGAGATCAATGTCTAATAACAGCCGTCCCTTAATTTCAAATCGCAGTAATGTGGTAAATCATAGAAAATTCACATAAAGTTTTATGTCAGGAAATTTGGACATCTTTAGGTATCCATATGACTCACTAGGAAAAAATCCAATATAGGTAAACAGTTTTTCTTAAAAAAATATATTCTTTATGGACCACCCAAACTCTCGTAAATTCCGAAAACTGATAATTTACATACAAAATATGACCTAGGAAAAATGGGCTGTGAGCTTTGGATGTTGGTTCAATTGTATTAAAAATTTGTACACATTATCAAAAAGAGTTAAGAAAGGCGATAATTAAAACAAAAAACTCATAATTTACTTATACAGTTTCCTAGATTCTCAAAACTTTCAGTGCGGCCCTCGTACTATTTTATATAGACGTTTTAGTATAAAATGTCTATAAAACTCAAATAAAATACAATCCAATATTTAGGATTCCAATAGGGAGTTAGCAAGAAAACATTTAAAAAAACGTTTAAAACTGTACGTTAGATCCTTTCTACTGTTTTACTTTCTCCCAAATGCCTCAATGCAGTTGTTACACTTTTTGCGCCACCTTTTTCTGGTGACCAAGCTTGCAATAAAATAAGTTTTATAGCCTGTTCCTATACAAATAAATTTAGCATTACGTAACGGGTGCGGATGTAAGGAAAGTTTATTATTGAAACAGTCAGTAGTAAAAATTTTACAAGCGGTAGCATATTTAAGATTTTACGAACTAGACTATCAAAATGATATATCAGCTAGGTTTTGATGTGCTTAATGAAATTCCTTTCACTCACGGAAGAATAAAATCAAGAAGCAATTCGACTTGTATTAATAGCAGCCCATGACATTGTCGTTTTAGAGCATTAGAATTTCAGGAACGAGACAAGCCTCGTATCATCCTTAACTATAGTAACTATGCACTCGTATTCAAATGACAACTTTACATAATAGAATGGACTACGTCATCAGCCTGTGATAGTCCACTGCTGGACGTAGGCCTCTCTTATTAACAATGCGTATAGACGCATTAGGAGGCAAATGCCCATAATCGCTACGCTGGGCAAGCGGATTGGCGATCGCAGTAATGTGTCCACTATGATGACGCTGCTGCCGATCACCAATCTCTTAAATAAATAAAATAAGTAAAAAAAGTTTTAAGTTAAACGGTTTTTATTGCACCAAAAACTAGAAAATAAAAATTAGTTGTAACTAACCGTAGATGCTACTTTTTGTAGATTAGTCACGTGAAACTATTATCACTGTAGTCTTCCCAAGTCGGATGCTGAAAGCCACGTTTAGCCTCTATGTCAGTGGATTAAGCGTATCCTAATCGGAAACTTTTACCAAACTGAAATAAAAACGTGGGGCGTACGCAATTGTGATTAAGTCACTATAGTTATTTAAGAACACACATATAAATCAAGACAGCAATAGAGTAAAAAGTTTTGTTCTGGCCTTGATAAAAGTTATTTACCTCTGTAGAAGTGTTGGAACAGATGAATGATTCATTGCAAAATTAAAGCTACAATTACATATTTTGAACTTGTATGTTTCTTCATAATAACGCCCCACGTTTTTATTTTAGTTTGGTAAAAGTTTCCGATTAGGATACGCTTAATCCACTGACATAGAGGCTAAACGTGGCTTTCAGCATCCGACTTGGGAAGACTACAGTGATAATAGTTTCACGTGACTAATCTACAAAAAGTAGCATCTACGGTTATTTACAACTAATTTTTATTTTCTAGTTTTTGGTGCAATAAAAACCGTTTAACTTAAAACTTTTTTTACTTATTTTATTTTCAAGTTTTTAGTGCAACTTATTCTAGATCAAAAGATGTTGTTTGTAATATGCAATACAGTTAGGGATGCTAGCGTTTAACTCTCGCGCTTTAATCACGACACAAACATGTGTAAACGTACGAGTAATGGACAATATTTTATGTGTAGGTAACGAGAGGGAATCCGAAATCCGACACTAAAAAAATGTCAGCTTGAATGCCCGAAGTGTCTCAACTGGACGTGTTATTCGTACAATACCCTAGATGACAGAGATCTGACAATAAGGAATATATCAATCAATTAGGTTTATTGAGAAAATCAAGTTTTAAGCGATGCCCGACGGCTCGCCCTACGCGATTAACTCACGCTGTCATTCTATCAGCTGGAGGGCCGAAGGCCGATGGCTCGCCCTACGCTATGCGATCCACTCACGCTGTCACTCTATCAGCTGGAGGGCCGGAGGCCCGACGGCTCGCCCTACGCGGTTCAATTACGCTGTCACTCGATAGAGCTGTCAAGCTGATAAGGCGATCCACTCACGCTGTCGGTTTATCGGCCAGAGGGCCGCAGGCCCGACGGCTCGCCCTACGCGATCCACTCACACTGATGTCACTCTATCAGCTGGAGGGCCGAAGGCCCGACGGCTCGCCCTACGCGATGCACTCTCGATATCACTCTATCAGCTGGAGGGCCGAAGGCCCGACGGCTCGCCCTACGCTACGCGACTACGCACTCGCCCGACTCTATCAGCTGGAAGGCCGAAGGCCCGACGGCTCGCCCTACGCGATCCACTCACGCTGACACTCTATCAGCTGGAGGGCCGAAGCCCTACGCTACGCGATCCACTCACGCTGTCACACTATCAGCTGGAGGGCCGCACGCCCAACGGCTCGCCCTACGCG
Organism: Thaumatotibia leucotreta; assembly: GCA_025490895.1. Classification (NCBI taxonomy): domain Eukaryota; kingdom Metazoa; phylum Arthropoda; class Insecta; order Lepidoptera; family Tortricidae; genus Thaumatotibia; species Thaumatotibia leucotreta. The sequence goes on from JALPQI010002618.1 coordinate 7,313, forward strand.
CTCTACTCACGCTGTCACTCTATCAGCTGGAGGGCCGCAGGCCCGACGGCTCGCCCTACGCGATCCACTCACGCTGTCACTCTATCAGCTGGAGGGCCGCAGGCCCAACGGGTCGCCCTACGCTACGCAATCCACTCACGCTGTCAGTTTGCCGACCAGAGGGCCGCAGGCCCGACGGCTCGCCCTACGCGGTCCACTCACGCTGATGTCACTCTATCAGCTAGAGGGCCGAAGGCCCGACGGCTCGCCCTACGCGATCCACTCACGCTGTCACTCTATCAGCTGGAGGGCCGAAGGTCCGACGGGTCGCCCTACGCTACGCGATCCACTCACGCTGTCACACTATCAGCTGGAGGGCCGCAGGCCCGACGGCTCGCCCTACGCGGTCCACTCACGCTGTCACTCTATCAGCTGGAGGGCCGCAGGCCCGACGGGTCGCCCTACGCTACGCGATCCACTCACGCTGTCACTCTATCAGCTGGAGGGCCGCAGGCCCGACGGGTCGCACTACGCTACGCGATCCACCCAGGCTGTCACTCTATCAGCTGGAGGGCCGCAGGCCCGACGGGTCACCCTATGCTACGTGCTCTACTCACGCCGTCAGTCTATCAGCCGGAGGGCCGCAAGCCCGACATGGCTGGCAGTGACACGTGTCTCAGCAGCATCAGGTTTGAGGAGTTAGAAGTCAGTATTAAATCCGTCTGTATCTTTTCGTCCAATATTCCGCAGGGTTTGAAGACGAAAGTCTTTGATCAGTGTATGTTGCCAGTGATGACCTACGGTACTAAACCGTGCTCGCTTACAATGGGCCTTATAAGAATGCTCAATGTCACCCAAAGGGCAAAGGAGAAGGCTATGCTAGGAGTCTCTCTGAGATATCGGATCAGAAATGAGACCATCCGCAGCAGAACCAAAATAACCGATATAGCTCTTCGAATCGCTAAACTGAAGTGGCAGTGGGCGGGGCTCGTAGCGCGTGGAACCGATGGCCGTTGGGGCGGTAAGTTTGGTCGTCACGCACCGGAAGGCGCAGCGTGGGTAGGCCCCCACAAGGTGGACTGATGACCTGGTGAAGGTCACTGGATGCGGGTGGCATAGGGCCGGTCCTTGGGGCAGTCTTTGAGGAAGGCCTATATTCACCAGTGAACGTCTTTCGGCTGATATGATGATGATTATGATAATGAAATCCGTTTGTTTCTACCAAATGTCTAAAGCAGTACTTCAAAATCTACAGATCGCTAAACCTAGCGGTTGTGGCAGGCAGTAACACTGGAGTATCAGAACTGAGGAGTTGGACGTTAGTATTAAATTCGCATGTTTCTACTTAATATCTAAAGAACTTCTTTAAAATCAAGAAATCGATAAAAGATAAACCTTGCGGTTATTGTGGGCAGTACTGCAGCATCAGGAGTGAGGAGTTGGAAGTCAAGATCAGGCAGTTAGTATTTGATTATGCCAAACATGCTATACTTTCATTTTCACGTGTCTAACACTCTCGGTTAAGGTAAGCAGTACGTCTGCAGCATCAGGCTTTGAGGGTACAAGGATACAAATATTATAATATTGCATTGTCATGGGGACTTGACACGAGTTCCAAATTTCATTAATTTTGGTGCAGTAGAAGTGGTCGAAAAATCGATCACAAGATTTGAAGCATCGACGACAGTTGATACGCGGTGAAGTTAATAAAAACCGTTTAATAATGGTCAGTGACACTTCAACCCCTTAGTCGACTCTTACAACACCCGCAGGAGGAGTTGGGGTAGTGACAAATGTATTCTTACTGCCGTCACCACACGGCTAGAATGGACTAAGTGGGTACCAAATTATGCTAAAGCTTAGAGGTTTTATTTAAGTATTCAAGTGTTTATTGAATTTTGGCAATGTCGCCTCAGATCATCTAGTGCGAAAATATCATTAAATAACCTAATTTTAAGTGCATAGGATAAACTGTAACCTTTAAAAAAAGAGGACAAATATGACGTACCTACTTAATAAGGAATTCACTTTAGAATAGATCAATGTTATAATCTAGCAAAAACAACTTTAAATTGTGCTCATGCTGCTCTATGAATAGTGCAGTGCTAATTAAGACAATTTTAATTTTAGCTTTCTCGCTTCATATTTTATATGTCTGAAGTTTCTAGCTGCCCGGCGCCTTGAAGATTTCTTCCTGCCTGGAATAGTTTATGAAATTTCGCGCAGCAATTGCTTTTTATTACTCGGAAATGCATGCAGTTTAGTACAACATTAAACGTAAACTTCACCGTAACTTATTCTACAAGTCCAATAAACTAAGGAGTTTATTTTAAAGCCTGTGGACTTGCAGAGGAGCTGAACAGGTATGCTTTTATAGAGTACTTGGCCTGAAATGGAAAAATAGAACCCTTGTCATAAATTGCTGATTATTTAATTGTATCTCTTTTTCCATAGCCAAAAATTTAAACACTGTTCTTCTCAGTGGCGAGTATGAAATGAACCCCGATGTAAACTTAAATCTTGACTTAATCATTGAAATCGACATATACCTGTGAAATGTTGTTGCATTTTTTTATAATTTGAGGTTCGCGAATTCTTTTCACATAAAAATACGTCATGATTGGTCGTCCAAATACAATATTTTTTCAATTATTTTTAGAGTGAGAACAAAAATTGGACCGCACTGATCGCCTCGCCGGCGAACGCGAGTCGTCTTATAAGAGCCAGTCGACAAAAAAGTCTCCTTTACAGCTCACAAGTGCAAACACGCTGCAAACACGTGCAAACGTGCACGTGCAAACACGCTCATGCTGTCGCGGTTCGTTGCAACCGAGTTTCTATGTGTATCACGCATCCGTGGTAAGATGTTTGCACTTGTGAGCCGTAAAGGAGACTTTTTTGTCGACTGTACATAGGGGTTGGTCTGTGGGAGGCGATCAATCAGATGTTCTATATGTTACTTTTGGAAAAAACCCGTATAAATATATGAAAAAGGGACCGTAGGACGGTAGTATTATTTATATAGGTACATCATATAAACTATGATGAGAAATACAAAGATCTTGGTAGGTAATATTGTAGAAATCTTTCAAAAATAGCAATGACATGTGCAAAGCAAACAGGACGAAAACCCCTGGATTGGAGCGTCGGCGCCCTCTCTGTAAACAAAGGCTAACAAAGCTCTATAGAATCTTATGATGAAGATCACGGATGTTGACGCTGTGTGTAAACTGACAAAAAAGGCATTTCGGCCAAAAAAAATAAGGAAATGCTTCACTTATTCGAAGTTTCTATTCAATTTTACTGGGAAATATGTAGTATTTGTATAGTCTACTAACCTCGTAAGGCCCAACGTCCAATTTTAGGACAACAAAATTTACTCATAACGGCACATGGCGTCATATTTTTCAAAGAAATATGAAGTTTATTTTGTAGGTCCCAAAATTAAAGATAACATGTCCTTTTTTAGGACACTGGGCTATTATTTCGCTTGTCCTAAAAATAGAATAGGCTTTACGATGCCAAGACGTATTTTATAGATAGCTAGTAATAAAGGGTTCATTTTATATTTTGATTTGCAATACGTTATTAACCGATCCTTAAGCGAGGGGAAGCGTTTTTGTGTAGGGCCTACATCACAGAAGAACCCCCACAGAAAGGGGTTGGTCTGTGGCCAACGTATTAGCACTCTTACGCAACAAAAAAGTATCCTGTAAGTAGCAAATTCCATATATTACACAGATGTAGCACATAATGCTTTCTGTCGTCTTTTCACGAAAACGTACGAATTTATTATCTAATCCACTGCAGCGAAGCTATATAATCAAGACCGAAAGATACATACGGACGTTATCGTGAAAATACGGAGGGTATATTTTTTTTCTGTTCCTATTGTATATCGAAGGCTGTACCTATGCTATGTTAAAATATTATAATCTCGCCTATTAGCTTCAAAAACTAGAAATTTGTGTATAAAGAATATGGCCTCTAATAAAAATCTACCCATAATAATATTAAATCGATTGGGATGTTGTTACGATTGCGACCTCACGACGTGATATTGATAAGTCTACGTAATCCTATTGGCACGGTGCTTACACAAGAAAGCCGATAGGTGTAGATAAATCGACAGCGAAAGCACCTACTTATCAGTTTACGGGCGGAGGGCGTTAATGACCGATACTTATCAGTAATGAACGGACTATTTTCGGCTTCTTAGGTGAAAAAAATCGTATTATTTCAACGAAATTCCAGTAGGTACTACAGTCTACAACTATGGTCCACAAATACAGTAATAAAGTATCGATTCCAAACATCTTTTTTTTGCGTGCTCTATATAGCTCAGACGGTAGTGACCCTGCCAACGAAGCTAGAGGTTCCGGTTTCGAGTCCCGACGAGGACGTTTATTTGTGTGATTGTAATGCTGTCATTTTATTTTTTATGTTTTTACACCTAGGTAGCTAACTAGGTATTATAAACATCGTTGCTTAGTACCCACAACGCAAACCTTAATTGAGGTCGATTCGTATAATATAAGATAGCCCCAAGGTGTTTTATCACATTTTTAATATTGAACAGTTTTTTTTAATGTAATGTAATATAATGTATGTTATCAAATTAGTTTTGGACCATACGAGTACAAAGTCGGAATTTATTGGTGTACAGGTTGGTTGGTTTTATTATAATATTCATAATAGTGCAGATACAAAAGATATTGTGTGAAGATGACGGTATTTATAACAATAATCAGTAATGGCTAACCGAGTCGTCTTTGATTACGGTCGAATTGGTGGCTAACCACCTATTGTTACAGACAACCACCAAGTTGACTTTGGTGACAAGGGTTATCGCCCCATCTACAACGGTCAGGCCTTGTGTTTGTGGTGATAATGCCTACATAACAGATAGATAACTACAGTAGATATTTTATGCATATATTTACATACATACTTCCTTTCTATATAAATTACGAACAATGTAAACAAAACTTGTATATAAAATGCGTTTAATTCCCAATGTGCGTCATTAATGAAAATATACCTATTATCCTGAACCATGAAAACAATAAAATGGTGCTAGATTATAGATATTTCTTTGAACTGTTTGTTCACATTATTGACTTTTTTTTAAGTAACCATAGCACATGACATGACAACTTTGTCATGTCTGGAACCCCAGCTTTGTAGACAGGTTGAATATTATGTATGAACTGTAATGTATTACCTATACGAGCGAGCACGTTATGTACATACTCGTATTTCCAAGATGCCTATTATGGTATTGGTATACCATTTTGTTGAGATATTTTTTACAAAAATATTAGTTACCTAAATAGGTAATATCGAATATTCATACCCCTAATAGTTAATATATGTTTTCTAACGAGACAAGATATTCTCCAATCGAGAATCACTACACGATACTACGAACTATTTAATTAGGTATAGGTTTCATCAATTCATCATCATCTCAAACGACAGAATGGTTCATGAAGTTTAGGATATTGCATTCTAAAACTAATCTCGTACTCAAACGAGTATAAAAAAAATGTTGCAAAAAAGCATAGTGGTGCAAATAGTGCATTCAGTAATATTATTTCGCCAATAACGACCAATTTATCAGTCCTCTTAAAAGTGCTGATCTCATGCCACAGTTAGGACATTAAAGCATCGCAATGAAAAATTACGCAGTTCGCGCAACAATTCTCACTAGCGCAGATTTCTTTTTAACTTACCTTCGAGTGGGGTTAAAAAGTAATTTGGACCAGACACAGACAAATGGGGAACAGAGAACGTGAATAAAACAACGGGGAGTGAGCGAGAACATTTTTAGCACCGGCTTGAACTGTTCCGTGGATCAGATGTCACACCACACTACTGTTTCTGATTGTGACAATAGGCCAATTCTCAGAAGAAAACTTGTGTTGGTTGTTGGTATTATATTATTGATGCATTGTGACGATTTCTAAGGATGAATAAGGATAAATTTCAATAATGATATGAAATAAAACTATAAAAACGGATAAACTCGCGTATATTAATTAACTTTAACTTCATTCCGACGTTTCGAACACTTTACAGGGTTCGTGGTCTGCGGGCGACCACGTACCCCGTTTACTATAGTTTAGTTTATTTCATGAGTAATCCTCGCGGTAACCGAAGAAAACATAATGATATGAATTTAAGGATAGATATTTCACAGCGTTACACCCGCCGTCATCACATATAAAATATTAGGAATGTCCCTGTTCATTCAAATGCCATTTTCGGCTATCGAGTAGGACTCGCGAAGTTTGATGGAATTATATAACAAGCATATTCGAATCCACAAGGCCTTCCTCGGTAATTGGCAAAATGGTGATGACGGCGGTCGAAATGCTTTGAAAATCCACACGGAACTGACGGAACTATGATAGAGAATTAACAGCTAGGCTTGTCTATTTGGTAAATGAAGGGGCCATGGGATGAATGGAGAAGTTTTCTCCTTTGCTACGAATGAAGGGATAGAGTACCTAACTATTTAATTAGGTCAGGAAAGTTAAATTACACTAATAAATGCTCTTAACGGGAATCGAACCCATCACCTCCACCTTCGTAGGCAAACTTAGATACTACACTACATTTTTATTCAGATTAATTACAATAAAAGTTTATTTGGTTTGAATTATATAAAGACAAGTAGAATGCTAACTGGTTGTCAGAACGGAACCGTGTCAACCCTAAATCACGGATACACGATTATGTATCTTCGCAGGAAGCTGACATCGCGAAGCGCACTTACCTAGTACATAGGTATGTATTATGCTGATAGTAAGTAAAGACACCGATATACCCACAAATCTCCGGTACCTACCCTAGTTATATTTCCATATTCAAAGCTTGGACTAAGCTACGACACGCAAGTCTCCAGTATAATAAATATAGCAATAGAGACATTGTATGTACTAGTTTTGATATTACTTATATTTTCATCACACTTGCTCGTAAATGTTGATTTTATAAGCAGGCATGCATGAACGTAATGAGCTATATTATACCCATGGTCGTAATGATTTTTTTTTAACTTTCATACAACATAACGACGCACCAGCGCGCGGCGGCGGCGGCGCGCGCTGCGCTGGGACTTCTGTTATAAAAATGATAAAAAGACATCCCTGTTTTTGAGAAATAATTTAGACCATTTTAGAGTAGTTTTGTGAAAATATATTGTTTTATTTACTTTTTTTGCCTCACAGGTGTGATGAAAAACATTGTGTGTGCCACGGGCGGTACAAGAATTATGAACTCGTGTGAAGTAATAAAGCCCGCGCCTTCGGCTTGGGCTTTACTTTCACACTCGTTCACAATTTCTTATTTACCGCCCTTAATACACAATGTACTAATGTAGAACAATATTTAAGTTAAATACTTATGCTATTTCCATCTCTCCTTTTCATTAAGTTCGCTTTTCATTATGAAAATAGCTGGAATAAAAATAGTTTTTCCCGCCCTAGGGAACTTTAGATTACAGTCTAGATATGTACCTACCTACATATTTTTAAAATTCGTATGATTTCAGTAATATAAACTAACTTTTTAAGTAGGTATCTGTTCATACATAATGTATTTCTGATGCATTTGAACTTATAGAGCATTTCATTTTACTCACAGTCGAAATGAAAAAATGATGCCAATCGCTTTTATAAATTCCTTAAGTAAATTGAAAAATTATGTTTAATTCATACCTACACATAATAATAATATTTCCACGTCAAAATAGCAATTTTCTTATTTTCCTGTAATATTTAAGTACCTACCGCTGATTGGTATTAACAGTCGCATAATATCAGAATCAAATCAGAATTTGCAACTTGCTGGGAGCATTTGAGGACCTCATAGTATGAAAAATACTAGTCCTTAAATCCGTCTTATGTGTACAACAGACCAAGATTGATATTTCATATTCACAATAAACCGCACCGATCGATAAAGTAAATAAAAAATTTGAAACAAGCCTTTTGTACCTACTTAACCTCTGAGTAAATCGAAAGTCAAAAACAAAGTATTCTTTATTCAACAAATTTAAACAACTTTATTTAAACAAAAATAAATAAGTAACCTTAATTTTGATGTATAATGCAATCGTCTAATAGCTTGGGGATATTTTTTAAACCTAAGAGTGTCCTTGATCAAATTGATCTGTCAGCGAGCGCACTCGGAGCCCCGATCGGATGGATAGCATTTGTCACTAGAACGGACAGCTCCAATTATTATCGTATCAGCGACCCCGTTTGTGTTTACTACCAAGTTGCCGGACAAAGGAGTCAAAAGGCCAGAGTTAATAAACAAACTTTGTCTTTTAATCAAGTTCTAAGGAAAATTTTGTACGCACTGGGTATCTACATACTTAGGTACTTATGTAGGTATTTTACCAACACTTTATCTACGTCGTTTGACACAGAGAAGAGACATGTTTTTAAATCCAGCGATTTCCAAAAATAAAAATAACTGTTTTAGGGTTCCGCTATCAAATGGAACCCTTCGACAAATTCGACACGTCCGTCAGTCACAGCCGATTTACTCGGAAAGTATAAACCTAGTACTACAGTACCTAATTCAATTTGATAAGGATATGTATTGTGTGGAACTGTACAAAATTATGATTCTAAATAGTATTAAAATATTCTAGAGGCGGGGCCCTATATCATCACATCACCACTGGGTCATTCTCAGTAATTTTATTTATTTATTTATTTTAAACTTTATTGCACATAAAAATATACAATTGGCGGCCTAAATGCCTTAAGGCATTCTCTACCAGTCAACCATAGTCATTTATAGTTAGGTATTAGTCATACTTCTTTTAAGAATTAAAAGAACATTATTGTATAATTATCTCTTAATATAAGTGCTCAACTTATCTTGGTATTGTCACAATTCCACTTCATACATGCAAAACGTCGCTCCCCTGGCTTGTCGTCCCCTGCTAATATTTACAGTAAATCAGCAAGTTTACATAAACTTAAAGACAGTTAATTCGTCAGCGTCACCTACTTAGGTACTAACTCTGCAATTTTTTGTTAGCGAATACTTTCTATATGTATACTAAAATAAATTACAACATTCCATTGTGATCATTGATCATAAATATATAAAAATACCTCTAGGTACTAAATTACCTACATTATTCAAGAATACAAGTCAATAAAGCGATTTGCGCGTTTTCTTTGTAATATTCAAGACGCTTTCAAACAAGATGTCTCGAAATTTTAAATTGAAAGTCTCAGTGTAGAAGACAAAGAGCGTCCAGCCGCCGGCATCTCACTGAGATACCCTCGGGATACGTAGCCGAGTAAACTTCTCACTCTCAGTTATTGGGAGTGCAAGCGAGCATTCGTTTCGATCAACCCGCTTAAGGAACAATCACATGACATCACAAGGGATCAAAATGCGAGTGCGTTCATAGAAGCCCGAATGAAGCGACGGATTCCACAATAGAATCACGAACGTAGTGAGGCATTCTAAAGTGGAATACTGAGCGTAATGAGGGATTCAAGCGTGAACACCCAAAACGAAAATAATGTTGATACTGTGTGACACATATATCTACTGCTTTTCACGACACCTATGAGAAAAATAAAGGATATATTTAATATTTTCGCACATAATCGATCCTGATCAAATCCTACCTATTCTATTATGAACGTACCTATATCATTAGTCAGTTGAAAGTCAAAAAAAGTAAACAAACCTGCAAACTTGCGTTATTTCATAATCACACATTTTCAGAACACAGTTTTGGTTTTACCGCCAACTTAAAACATTAAGGCGTGGTCGCTGCCATCGCCTCCTAGCGGATGAGGCATCCCGCACGATGGCTCACCAGTTTTCTCCAATTGTTCGCTCCCGTATTCTGCTTAATAAATTTTTATTTTTTGCACCAGGCTCCGATTTGTTCGCGGACAACCTTGACAAACTTAAAAAAGAATTCTTACGTTTTTGTGAAACAGTAACATAAATGTGATAATTATGTATGTTATTTTTAACATAAGCTTCTTGTACTGATCAATTTATTATTGCTTAGTGTTTTTTATCTTACCATCTGTAACGCTTTGGCTTGTCAGCTGTTAGTTGTAGATGTATTAAATAAATAAATAAATAAATAAATAAATTAACCCTCAAGTTCACTTTAACGTAATAGTACATTGTGTATTTAGGGCGGTAAGTAAGAATTTGCGAACGAGTGTGAAAGTAAAGCCCAAGCCGAAGGCGCGGGCTTTACTTCACACGAGTTCATAATTCTTGTACCGCCCGTGGTACACACAATGTTTTTCATCACACCTGTGATGCAAAAAAGTAAATAAAACAATATATTTCCACAAAACTACTCTAAAATGGTCTAAATCAGGGAGGACTTAATTTCATCATTTTCATAAAAAAAATCTCGGCGCACGTAATGTTGTATGAAAATCCTTAACGGCATACTAGGACGTAATGAATGACGCACCTACGGCGCGCATTACCACAGCGTATTGGCGCACTTACCGAACAGGTGTGATGAAAAAATATATCTGCTAACGTATTTTACGATAATGTGTGTCAAAGACTTCAAATACTAGGGAAAGTCAGCCATATTTGTTTACATTTTTTACTTTCAACTGAATAATGGTATACATAATTTATAATTTTAGCACAAATCAGTAATTTTTAGGCTGGCAATAATGTGCCAATGGCTAGCATGGAGGAAAAATCCCGTTTTGGAATAGGTGGTGTGAAAATTTTCCCCATTTGTTACTCACCCGCTATTGTTTATTTATACTTAGGGCTCGTGCATAAATTATGCGAGGTTTTTTCGGCTACTTTTTGACCCCCCCTAGCAGTCTCACGTGTATTTTTTTCATTCAACTTTTAACGTTCGCTCGCCGAAATTCACAATATTTCTTAGTTTGTTCATCATAGAAAAATACACGTGAGATCTCCTTGTACCAACTAACGTGATGTTTCGTGATGTTTTCTTGGACCCCCTCCCCCCCTATAGGACCTCGCGTGATTTATGCACAAGCCCTTATTACGTTTGTGAATATGAATATAAAATAAATTTATAAATAATAACACATACTTTAAAGCAAAAAAGTACTTACTCACCGCTGAAAGGAAATAATATCGTGATCTAGACAGAGCCCCAACATTTTTGGTGTTGCTACAGTTGATTACCGATCCAATGGACCTACTTACCATGATCTGATTTAGTATCTATCCATACTGTTCGGTTAATACGCGACTACAAGCGGGATAGATAAAAAGTAAGTCCTCGTGTGTCCTCGTTAATAACGCTGCGACAGCCCATGGTAGGCACACTGGAGACATTTTGTTTTGCGTTCACACGTCATATACGAAGAGCGGTCGAGAGCAGACTAAAGTTAAAGCCGAGCAAAGACGATATCTGATCTCCTTTTTGGAACGCAAAGTACTCTATAGTACTTTAAGTAAGTACTCTAGTATATTTCTTATTTGATAGCTCGTTTTCTAAATATCTATATTGGGTTGGGTGTTCTACATGGGAGAACGACGAGCAGTTTGCATGCAAGCCTTTTTTTAACAACCGATTTTAGGTGGCTTGAGTTCGGATTAACTAATACCTATCTATGGTTGTTGAACCCCAAACACAAAGTTATTAAGCCTTGATTGAACTGATGTTTTTTTATGGAGTAAAGAAGTAAGAAGAGATGACAAAAGATGAGTAAAATGTACCTAGTCATGATCATGATGCAGTTCTGGTCTTACTTTTATTGGAGTTTCTTCGTGTCCCTACAAAAGATGAGTCAACTGTAATCATGATCATGATGCAGTTCTGGGTCGCGTTTTACAAAGTTAAATTTTACAATTTCGCTGTTTGCCTCTCTAATGCACGCACATATTGGCTAAAAAGAGAGGCAAACAGCATAATTGTAAATAGTAACTTTATAAAACGCGACCCAGAACTGCATCATGATCATGATTACAGTTGACTCATCTTTTGTCATCTCGTCTTACTTCTTTACTGCATAAGAAATCATCTGAAGACCAATCAAATTTAAAAGTTAGTGACTCTTCATTCAAAGATTTCCTAAAAATGACTTGCTTCGATTGGGAATCGAACAGACAAAGGTGAAAAAAAATCACTCCTATTTTTATGAAACCAATCGAAAGAATAACTAAAAAACCGGCCTAGAGCACGTAGGTAGGACCATGCTCAGTGTAGGGTTGCGTAGTTATTCAAAACCGACTGGGCCGATTATGTTTGACATAGTTTTCTTTTAAGGTATTGTATAAGCCCAGTCATGATTTTTATAATATTTTTTTCACCTACCTATCAAAAGTTAGAGGGGGGGCTAAAATAGTACATTACGATACAAAGTGCGAAAAAAATGAAGTTCGAAACGAGTGGAGATAAATTAAAACTCGACGAAAGGGAGTGCTTTAAATCGACACGAGTTACGAATTTCCTTTTCGCACGTGTATCGTACGACGTTTATCAGTACATATGGCACTCCGAAGATTTCAACCAAAAATTAAATGAACTATTTCTCGTACTACCTACCGCGTAAAAAAGCGCCATTCTGTTTTATTTTTTCTACGTGTTATTCTAACGCTTTGTCGGCTTGATAAATTGTACCAAATTGCAAATTTCTAGTAGGTATACTAGGTACTAACGACGTGACGAACATACGGGCATGGCGAAAGTAACTAAATAAGTAAAATAAGGGTTCCTAGCTTACTACGGAAACCTAAAAAAGACATCAACGACGTTCAGCGTATTTATATCATTATTTTGATTTGTTTACATTTTTAATTTTATAGACTCGCAAAAAAAGTAATGCACTAGTAGTATTACAATCAAGCTTTTCAATCTCGCACCTTACTTAGGCCATTCAGCAAGCTTCGTGGTCTAAACACGGTACTCGACTGAAAAGCTCTCACACGACGACGCGCGATAAGACGACGATGTAATAGTATATTACGACACAAGTGCAAAAAACATGAAATTCGAAACGAGTGGAGATGTTATAAATCGACACGAGATACGAATTTCCTTTTTGCACGTGTCTCGTGCTTTTTAGTACAGAGGGCCCTCCGAAGTTTTGGACCTGACGTAAAATGAGCCACTTTTCGCACTAGTGCCTAAAAAAGGCACCATCTGTACTAAAAATTTTCTGAAATGACGTTCACCAGAGCGGCAGCACTGAGGCGTCAGGTCCAGAAATTTGTCTAAATTCTCAGAGCGCCTATAGTTTCGTGTTTAAATGTTTTGTATGAGTTAATAAAATTATATAAAAAAAATAAAATACCTTCTAGTTAGTTTTTCTTTGGAGCTAGATAACTGTGTTTCTTAGCGGGACCTTACCGCCACGCGGTGCCAACTAGTGGCATACGTTTTCGAGAAAACCCTCAGTCTGCGATTTTTTAAATTTGCCGCCTTTTTCTACTGCCACCGGCAAAGAGGCAAAGTTTTTATCTCTGGTAATGGGATTTGTTTTTTGCATGGATTTAGAATATGGATATGGATTTGACAACGTAATATAATAGCAAGAACGAAAGGGATGGTCTTATGAAACTTTTTACTAGTGGAAGTGAAAAGGAACGATAATCGTCCGTCCTTATCACTGTGCCACTATTTTTTGTGTGTGTGTGTGTGTTAGATGCTAAGTCTAAGTGCCACACACACAAGTATCTTCTTAAAAAAAGTATGTAGTAAGAGACTATGTCTGTCCCTCTTAGTGGCACACTATGTGCGGCCTCTCGGTTTTTTGCCACCGTGCTCACGGCTCATTTTATTATCTGTGGTTAATAGCTTGTGCTTGTTTGAAGTTTGACTTGTAAGTTGTAGACCTTGTATTTTTGTAGTGACTTGACTGTGAACTGTGAAGAGTTGACGACTGTAATCGTGCTATCTGTTATTGTTAATGTTATTATGTTGAACCATTGTTGAACTGAATCAGAAGGAAAGATCTAATAATGTGGCATTTAAAGTCTCAGATCGATTCTAGAGTGATATATATTGTAGAAGGTAATAACTTAACAGTGGGCCGAACGTTGGATACCCAATGTGGAACTTTTGCTGTAATTGAAGATGCCTCGATAAGTAGAAAACATGCAACTCTGTCAATAATACAGAACAATTTATACCTACAAGACTTAGGTTCTCGATATGGCACTTTCGTTAATAACACCTCTGAAAGAATAGGAGTGACTACCAAGGTGCAGCTTGTACATAACGACATAGTAAGATTTGGAAAACTCAATAGTGTCTGGACGGTTCAGGAGACCAAATATGTGACATGCACCTCTACTTTAAAGGGAGAAAATCTGCAGAGTCTAAGGACAGTACTTGAAAAAATAGGTGGCTCTTTAAAAAGTGATTGGGATGACTCTTGTACATATCTAACAATGCCAGCCATAACATTGACAATAAAAGTTGTTCTAGCATTGGCGCAAGGCTCTTATATAGTAACAACGCAATTCTGGAATGAAGTCTTAACTGCTTTAATGCATAACACAACATTGCCAGATCCAAACAACTACACCCCACAAATCATAGAGTCAACTATTAACAAAGAAGATGTCATGTTCTCGCCAGATCAGAGGAGGAGCAAACTGTTTGCTGGTAAAAAATTCATTTTCTTTTCCAGAAGGCAACTTGAAATGTATAAACAGGTTTTATTAAAGAGTTCTGCTACTCCCTTGTCATTGAGTGAATCGAAAATGACCAAGTCTATGCTTGTCAGTCCAGATGTGGTGATAATTCAATACAACATTAGTAACACCACTCAAGAATCTCAAGCACAAAGAAATCAAATAAATGATATCATCAACTACCTCAATAGCAAAGGGAAAAGAGCTGTTGCTGATGCTGAAATTGGCCTTGCTATACTTTATTGTTCTACTGAGAAATATTGCAATCCCGACTTTAGCTTCACCTCTGAGGTCTTCAAGCAGCCTGCAACGTCTAATAATAAAAAGATGGAAATTCTTGCTCAGGACACACAAGACACACAGAGATTGCAGTGCAAGAAAGAAAATGTTATGATAAATGAGAGTTTAACACCTAAACATAATAGTTTTAACACATCTACTGAAACTAATACTGATGCTGTTAGTGCTAAAAGAAAATTGACTGAAGAAATCTCTGATAACATTATGAATTCAAATAAAAAGTTAGCAACTGCTACCATGCAGCAGTCAGGCAATTTGGATGGTATAAAAAGAAAGTTAAGTGATGAGGAAGCATTAGGTAATCAGAGTAAGAAACTAGCATTAGATACCAGTCAATCTAATGAAGATTTCTTCAATTTTATCACTCCAACTGACTCGGAGAAGTCTAGTAAGGTCACTGAGAAGAAACTGAATTTCTTCAAACCAGCAAAAAAGAATATTGACACAGCTGAAAATGATGATAATTTATTCAACTTTGTTGAAGATAAAGCTAAAAGCTCTAGTACCAAGCAAATGTCTATAAAGAAAATGTTTGAAACAAGAACTCTACAGAATACAGTGCCACTTCAAGAAAACTCTTCAACAGCACAAAATAAAAGAGTGGATAAAAAAGAGGAATCTGATGATGAAGACTTACACAGCCGAATGAGTGACTTAGATCTAGGGTCTACTATAGTAAAGATCAGGAGGGATTTGATTGTCAAGAAAGAATTACTAAAAATTGAGGACCAAACTGATGAAGGAAAGAATTTCAAGAAGTTCAAGAAAGTATGGCCTGTTAAAATGCAAGTTACAATCATACCTAAATCATCAATGAGCATCATTAAACCTGAAGGTTTTGATGCCAATGAAATTAGTAGTTTGACTACAAGTGATACTGAATAACCTTACTGATCAATAAACTGAATGAGCAAATTGCATGTGATTAATACTTCTAAGAATTTAATATTAAGATTTGTTACATTATGTTCAGAAATAAAAAATGATTTAATAATTAATATTTTATTAATTCAAAAAATAACTAGTCAGAATCTTCTGCTAGTTCTTCACTTTCTCCCTCAATGTCTTCCTCCATTTCTGCAACCTCTTCCGATTCACTGTAAACATAAAACATTTTTTAGGTACAAATAAATAGCAATGGCTGGGTCGCGTTTTATAAAGTTACAATTTACAATTTCGCTGTTTGCCTCTCTAACGCACGCACATATTGGCTAGAAAGAGAGGCAAATAGCGAAATTGTAAATTGGTGTCATACTTCCTGGCGGTGACATGGTGTCGTACAGTATTCAAACTAACACCAATAAAATGTACATTAAATGTACGAAATTGTACGCTAATTAAAAAAAATTGTACTACACGTACGATACGAGAAAACGGTGTTAATCCGTCACCGCTAGGAAGCATCCTTCCTGGCGGGGGCTATTTATTTTGTTATGTTGCGGCCGAGTTTTCAATGGGCATGTCAATCAGAAAATATGTACGAGAAATGTACGTTCTGGTTCTAAAACATTTTTGGGTATATCTATCTCATAGGTGCTTTAATTTGGTACTAAAAACTTGATTTATTTAACGTGTTTGATCAATTATATACATCAATAAGTGGCATGTAATCGTCGTCGTACATATTTATGGGTGTACATAACTATTATTACATTCCCTACTGTTTCCCTATTAATCATCATTGTAAATAACTTCTTGCGCGTAATGATATAGGGAATAGGAGTATGATTTGTTATATTAGAAACGAGAAACTATTTCTACGGAGATATTCAGCAATACCAGAACGTACATTTTTCGTACATATTTTTTAATTGACATGCCCGTTGAAAACTCTGCCGCAAGATAACAAAATAAATAGCCCCCGCCAGGAAGGATGCTTCCTAGCGGTGACGGATTAACACCGTTTTCTCGTCTCGTACGTGTAGTACAATTTTTTTAATTAGCGTACAATTTCGTACATTTCATGTACATTTTTTTGATGTTAGTTTGAATACTGTACGACACCATGTCACCGCCAGGAAGTATGACACGTAAATTGTAACTTTATAAAACGCGACCCTGGTAGTACAAACAAGCTATTTGTCTTACATACCTTCATATACTTTTTATGCAGAAATGTAAGGCAAATAACTTGGTTGACTATCTAAAATTGGAAATTAAAGTTAAATAAATCATTATTAGGACTGATTTGCCATTTAGAATTTTTTTAGGTAAATTTTCGACACCTGTTATTTATCATAATTTTTAATATTACTGCACACATTTTCTCTTAGTACTCTGTTACTAAAATCGGGACATTTCGCATCCCATAATTGTCTACACTCACTATACAACATAAATTTAAGGCACTGTCCTTTCTTTACCCAGGATTAGTGTCAGATTAATTATTAAGCAAAACAATAAATGAACAATGGCATCATGGTATTAGTAATTGATGATTCATTCATACCTAGTTTTCTTATTTTTTTTCCCTTGTTCTCTTTTGACTTTGACTGTTCCATCTGGAGCAACTCTCACAACCCCATTATGAAGTGTTGTTAAATCATCTTCCAATATGGAGAAGTTCTTGGGTCTTTTCTGTTTCAGCTTTGGAGTGTTAACTGCGTTTGATGACCCTGTAATGATGTTAAATTATAAGAACATAGTAAAGGTGTAGTGCAAAATTATTTTCCTTCAGTTTTCATGGAAACATACAAATTCATATTGCTGTTACAATGAACTTTAGTATCCATTGCACTAGACCTAATTGAGACAACTAGCACTACATCTGTACCTGAAACAGAATATTACCATTTGCAGGATTTGTAAGTGGCAAAGATATTCAGTTCTTGGACTGTTTTGCGCATACTCTTACCCAAGTGAGTGTTAAAGCACAAACAACAAACAAATGTGTCAGTGCATATGGAAAGGTACCTTGTCACAACCAAACTAGACCTTATGGGTTCTTCAATAAAGGCCATTTTACCTTTCCATGTACACTGACACAAATAGTTGCATAATTTGTCAGAGAAATGAGATAGTACTGTATTACATACATAATCATTTGACTGAACAATATTTATTGTTTCAATAAGAATGTCTACTTACTCAGGGAAAGATAAAGTGGAAGGGCCATAGACGTTGGCAATTTAATGTTAATGGCTCTGATATTAAGTTCCCCTCCAGGGTATCTAACTTTCAACTGATCCACCAAGGACATTATATTTTCTTTTAAAGCTTTTTGGGCCATTCCTGTGTGTCCTATATTTACTACTGAAGTTGTTCCTTCAGGCAAACGCAGCATTACAGTGCGGAGACCTATATCTATTTGTTTCTTAAGGTCTTCCTTCTCATTAATACGCACAGGAATCAACATATTGTGTTTCTTGAAGAACATTTTTCCGAGCAAGTGAGATACATGGCTCAGAACTCTAGTATCCACCATAATGAAGTCATGCTGGGTCATCAATCTTCTTTTCAGTTCAAACTGATCATACTCCACTTTTAGCTGTCTCAGTGGAAGCAATGTTTTAACCTGGAATGTGTATTGGAAATTGTTACATTATTAATACCCACAATTAACAGATTCTTGCATTAACGCTTTGTGAATTCAATAATAATTCCTTTTATTATTCAGATAAGTTCATTCTAAGTATAACAAACACAAAAGATCCCAATGGGTCAAAGTGTATCCACAAGGACCCGCCAACTGCCTGTTATACTTTGGACTGGGACAGTCACGTCAAAGATATGATTATGGTTTAGGTGCCAAAGATATATTTACACGTCCTTAATGTCAAGGCAATAAAGTTGTGTAAACATATTTTTGGCACCTTAACCATAATGATATCTTTGACGACTGTACACAACAATAAAACTACAGATTATGGCAAATCAGAATGACTGTATGTGCTATGCCTGTATGACTAGTTACTCAAACAAGATTATTTATCAATTTAAAACTATAAGACAACAAATACATATCATTTTTGTGATTACGAAATTTTGTTTGTGTTTCTTACTTTGAAATAGTCATGTAGCAAGAATACCCGTAAGGTATTACTTGAATTAACTAACACAAAACCCCAAACACAGCCATTTTTGTAGTTGCAATGTCAATATGATGATTATGATAACAAGCAATACATTTTTAAAATCAAACAAAAAGTTTTTAGCTCATACTTGTGTAACTCCAGCCTGCCTTAGGATCTCCTCCCAGTGATCAACTGTAGGCTCATGGTCTATCTTTCTCCCCTTTTTGAGGTCAGGTGTGATCAAACAAACCTCTCCTGTAGAAGCTGCAGTACTATGTGGAAGTACACTAAAACAAGGAAGATTATTTTGAGCCATTATGGAAGAGATATCTTCTCAATATATTTTAATTATTTCACTTCACATTGGCTACAAACAATTCACACTAAAGATACTAGTTGTCAATTATGAACTGCCATAGAGATTTATATGTATGGATGTGGATATGTAAAAACTATGTTACCAAACAAGTTACATCTGTTTTCATTCTCTTCATCTAAATGGAAAATTGATGCTCAAAAATACCGATGTAAAATATTAACATGCTGGAATAATTACTACTTACAGCCTAATATTCGCAGAAGTATTCTGGATCTTCATGCAATGGATTTCAGCAAATATAACAATCTCGTCTTCCAGAAGCGTATTTTTATTCTTATAGTTCTCAGATAACTGTTGAAGGGCCAAAAGACACTTGTCTACAAGTTCATCTGTAATACTTTTTGAAGGCATGACATACTTGCTTTTCTTACGACTTTTAATTGCTTGAGAAGCTTTGACCGGAGTCACTTCCTTTTCAAGCTCCTTCGCATTATCTTTTAATATTTTCTTAACCGCCTTTTTCACTGGTTCTATGCTCTTTTTCTTATCAGCCTTTGTAGTTTTATGTAACTTGTCTCGTTTTCCTTTTTTATGAGGAGTTTGCTTTATTGATACCATTTTCAAATACTAAAGGTAAAAAATAAAGGTTATCTCAAGAAACGTGCCGATGTTTATTCGATTCGGCAAATCGGCACGGCACGTGAAAGTAAATGTCAATGTCAATTCAATACAATGACATTCAAACAATGCTGCCAAAACAGGAAATTATTTAAGAACTTTGGGCACTACACACCACTCAGCCTGAATTTTATTGACTTTTGTTAATTTTTATTTTACAACCGTATATAATGTGAGAACACCCTCTTAAAACAAACAGCAACTCACGTTACATATTGTAAATTTGTGTATGTTGATTGCGTTTTTTATAGTTAAAGTAGTACCTACAATGGCAGTGCTAACGCACCTCATCTATAAGGCAGTATGGCTTAATGCTTTGGCCTAGAAACATGACGTGAAAAAAACTTGTCTAGTTGTATTACATTCTCTTTGGTTGTCATGACAACCACATAAAACAACAAAATAAAGTGTTATTCATCGTAAAGTTAAGTTAATCTTTGTGTTTATTTTGAACTTAGGTCTTACAAAATACATTTGGTATTAATCTACCTATTTCCAATAAGTAACTATCTTAAATAAGTTATGTACCTATTTGGATACTAGAACACAATGACTTTGTATATCGACAGTAAACTGAACTTTACTGATAGCAATGTTGTCTCAACTCTGGGCTCCTGGCATCCATCACTACCGCTTCTGGCGTTAGGATCGTATAACCAAGAAAAAGGAGGCTTCGTTACAATATTTCAGGAAAATGTAAGTTGCATTGATTTGTAATGGTCAACTGCGGTCAATATTGGAAAGTAAAGCGTGTAACATTTTGTCGGGAAACCTGTATTAATTCTGGAAACATACAGCATTGTAGACAGTTTAAAAAATATATATAAATAGAAATTTTAAATCTGACATTGACCATGAGCTCTCATGTTTGTTTGAGAAACTTAATTATTACATTTTTATTTTGATATATTTCATTTCAATTTACAGGGACTGGCTTTAGAAGGCTGTGAATGGCCAATATTACTTTCAAACCAAGTGACAGCATTGGCTTGGCATCCCACCAGAAAGCTATTAGTTGTGGGTTGGGATGGAGGTGAACTGTACATTTGGCTGGAATACTCCTGGGCACGCCTTGAGGCACCTCACAATGCTGCTTTAACCACAATTGCCTTTAGCCTTGGAGGTGGTAGATTACTGGCATCCGATGCTGCTGGTTCTCTATCTGGGTGGCAATCAGCCTCGGGGGCACCTTTAACCTCTTTCCACCATCAGTTAGGTGATGTTATCACTCATGTTGCATTTTGCCCTGTGCGTCCAACTGGAGAGACTTCTATAAGAGGATTAGCCAGAGCTGCTGTAGCTGGTGACGAGAATGCACTGGATGCATTAGCTGCATGGAGGCCCCGGACCACAGCAAGAATGAGAGAAGGATCTCAGCCTGATAATCATGCTTGTTATGCAGCACAAGATAATGGAGTAATTTTGTATATTGACCATGCTGGCTCATGCTCGGAGGTCCTTAATGCCCCGGGAAATATAATATTTATGAGCATGATAAATGATGTGTATCTACTAATGGCTTGGGAAAATGGTGGAGCTCTAAGCTTGACTAGATTCATAACTTCTGATGATGGAAATGTTACAACAGACACACATGTTAGAATGGCGGCTAGGAATGGCCAAGCAATTGTTCTTGCTGGGAACTATTGTATAGCTGTTATAACTGGAGATAACTTGATAAGAGTTTGGGATAGTGAAAATGGGGACAATGATGTTTTGCCCAATGAAAATGATGAAGTAGCTGAAGGAGATATTTTCACAAGTATCAGCTACTGCAATTTAAGTGACACTTTATGCTGTGGGACATCACAGGGAAACTTATACTTTTGGAGGAGAGATCACAGGAACCATTGGAAGTTAATAAGCAGTACTAGTATAAAAGGCACTGTGAAAGAAGTCAGTTGGGGATCTGAAGGCCTAATGAATCCCTTGCTGCATGTAAACTGCATAACCAGTGCATATGTGCTTAGAGAGCAGCCTGTATGTTGGGGATACACACCTAATGTTTGGATGGTACAAAAATCAGCATATGAAATAGGTGTTACCAGTAAATTGGAAATGACATCTTGCATTAAAACCCAGATTACTGTGAGAGCTTTTGCGTTTAAAGATCAATATGTAGCTCTTGGAGATGGAAAAGAAGTACAGGTAAATAATAACCAAGCTAACTTTGCTGAGACAGTGCCATAAGCATACTTCAGGAACATGTAATTAAAACTTTCATCAATTTATGCAACTTTTCGAGACTGGCTCCCTCAATAACCATTTAACAGCCATAGCTTGCTATGTACGAAAACGGAAATTTGTGCAATGAGAGTCAGTGACGGTTACAGCCGCCAGTTTCGCTAATAAGTAATGTATACTCGGTCCAACAATTCCTGACCTGACAGTAAAAAAAGCAAACTCATATTTTCTATGGACAGCCAACTCTTCACGCCTACGTTTTTTGAATTTTATAACAATTGACTTAATTACATATAACAACATGTTACACTTCGCGTTATTACCTACTTAGATGCGATTGTATTTAGTCCACTGACTCATAATTTTATTCAAGGCTTTCAAAAGATGGTTTCATTATGAGAAAGTTACGTTGCATTGTAGAAGACTTCATAGTTGTAATTAGGTACAAAGTTTTTCTACAGTCACTGTACAGTCAACAAATATGTGGTCTACCACTTTTGGACTCTATTTAGTGGAAATAAAGTCGAAAAGTGGTAAACCACATTTATTTTATTCTGAGGAAGTTACGTTGCATTGTAGAAGACTCCATAGTTGTACTTAGGTACAAAGTTTTTCTACAGTCACTGTACAGACAACAAAAAATGTAGTCTACCACTTTTCGACTCTTATTTAGTGGTAATAAAGTCGAAAAGTGGTAAACCACATTTTTGATTGACTGTACATCTACTGAAACACCTTTACTTAATTTCCATTAAACATTGGTAACTGGTACTATTAGGAACTTGGATATTTGTACTATTATGCATGTATATTTTATATTATTTCAGGTTTGGATGTGCAGTAAAGACAATGACATAAAATTTTCCTTAGTACGCACCTTTTCGTGGAAAACAGACGTTCTCATATTAAATAACGACGTGTTGGTTGGCGTGGTGAATCCCCACATCGAATGCTACTCTGTCACTGGAAACAATTTGGGCATTCTCCCTAGCACGGAGGGCGAGGGCGAACCGATTGGAGTCACGTATACGGGGAAATTTATTGTAATAGCAACTATGGATGGCACTCTTAAACTTGCAGAAATAACAAAAAAAGGACTAAAAATGCCATATCCACCTAAGAATTGCTATCAAATGATTGAAGACTTTGGTGAAGTCATGAGAGCTTCAGTTAATTGCAGTGGACGATATATTTGCCTGAGTATTGCTAACGCAGGTCTAGCGCCTGATCCTAGACTATACTTATGGGATGCGGCGAACGATGTCATAACGAATACTTTACTTTCGGACAAACAAGCACCGCCTTACCAGAGTGTCCCAATTGCCATTGTGTGGGATAGCAATGACCCAAGAATTGTAGCCGTCCATATGCGATCTGCTGAATCGGATCGAGTTCACTTATTCTTCTCTCATGAGGGGACTCTTTATGAGTACAAGAACTGGTGTCCTAATGCAGAGGAATACTTTATGTCCGACTTTATGCTGTGTTCTCTTTACACACCCCACGTCGTAATTCTGTCTCAGCAAAGTATCAAAAAGATATTGATGCATGAATTCGAAGAGTCTACTAATGATACTACGAATATGAAACAAACTCTGGATTTCTTATATTGTATGACTGCTGGGAATTTGGAAAAGGCAGTTGTTGTCGGTACAAATATAACTGGGAGTAGAAGCTCTGTGATTTGGGACAGTTTAGCCAAAGAATGCGTGACACGTAGACGACCTGATGTTGGTGCGGTGTGCTTAAGTAAAATGGGCAATATAAAGGGAGCATTGATGATGCGTAAAGCTATGAATGGCAATGACATGGATGAGACCTGTCAGATCGGCGTACTGGCTATCAATTTAGGTATGATCGAAGAAGCCGAAAAATTATTTAGAGAAGCCGAACGACCCGAT
Source organism: Thaumatotibia leucotreta (assembly GCA_025490895.1). Lineage (NCBI taxonomy): Eukaryota > Metazoa > Arthropoda > Insecta > Lepidoptera > Tortricidae > Thaumatotibia > Thaumatotibia leucotreta. Next base: position 31,339 of record JALPQI010002618.1, read on the forward strand.
CTTATCACTCGTCTTATGTCAGCTAAGGAAGGAGGTCTCCAAGAGATAACAAACGGAAGTGATGAGGGAGAGAACATTCTGCTCATCAAAAGCGCTCAGCATAAGTTGGCAAAAATTTTGTGGGCCAATGGGGAGACTGCTGCTGCGTTAAAATTGTTTGAAAGCGCCGGGACGTTGGTACCTCATGTGCCTAGAATGCTGATAGCTCAAGGCCAAGCGTCAGTGCTAGCACAGTACGTTGCTACTTCTAATGATACGAATCTCATAATGTGGTGGGGTCACTATCTGGAGAGTACTGGGGAGCTCGATGGCGCGCTTGAGGCATACGCTCGCGCAAACGACTTTGGGGAGCAAACGCGGCTCTTATGTCACATGCACAGGGTCGACGATGCTGAGAAGTTGTGCAATAAGCATCCAGCCGCCATGTATCAAATGGCGCGCTATTTGGAGATGCAACCGGACCAAATCGAGACTGCAGTAAAGGTAATTAAACCCGCCATATCTGCAAACCATTGCCATATTATTAAACATCATAATTTTTGCATAATTCCAATTTATGCAAAAATTATGATGACACGTGAAATGCCGTTGCCGGACACCAGACCGACAACATCGTCAACTCCTGATGATGCCTCGTAGAGAGGCGAAACACGTGTCGAGTATAGTGTTATTGGTGGTGGTTTGTTATAGTTATTTGCGTATTAATTTTTGCGGCGGGAGGGTGGTAAAATTAATTGCATGCACAAAAATACGCAAGTAATTATAGCGGGTTACACTAATTAACTACACATTCTGTATCGCGGAAGAGCAAAGCAATATTGTTCATCCTTTAATATAGACTTCCGCAAAGTAACGCCTGATTCAATTAATTACTTCCAATTTAAATCAAAAATCCATATCAAGTCATAGATCTATTTATAATAATTTTGTGATTTTCCTATAGCTGTACATAAAGAGCGGGGCAGTGGCGTCTGCCATCCGAGTGGCAACGGAGGCGAGCGCATGGCATCTCGTATGGCGCGCCGGCTCCGCCTCAAACACTCACGCGTTACACGCCGCCACCATATTGGAAACTGCTGAACAGACCGAGCAAGCCATCGCACTTTATCAGAAGGCTGGTAAGTCTGAAAAACAGGACAGAGGCGTCTGCCGTTTGAGTGGCAACGGAGGCGAGCTCCAGCAAATGTGAAAGTACGAAATTATTATAAATTCTGGAGACATAAAAGCTTCTATTTATTCCTAAGCTTCCTAATGACCAGAAACAACATTTTCAATTAAACAATCAGTCACTCAGTCAAACATTTTTTTTTGGGTAGCCCAAAAACCGTCAGATTGCCGCCCCGTCTTAACCCCGGATGGCGAACATGAAAATATTTGCATCTAAAACAAAAACAAAATCGGGCTATACATTTTTCTGATCATTAGGAATCTTATTCCTATCAGCTAGAGTGTTCTTACCTATTATTTAATTTTCATCAGACCTGCTCGTAAAAAGTGTTACTATACGCAGGCATACTTGAACGTAATGAGCTGTATTATGCCCATGGGCAATAATGGATTTTCATACGACATTATTCGTTCGAGATTCCTTTTATAAGATTGATGATTTGAAGTCATCCCTGATTTTGAGAAATGATTTATACCACTTTAGAGTAGTTTTGTGAAAATATATAGTTTTATTTACTTTTTCGCCTCACAGGTGTGATGAAAAACATTGTGTGTGCCACGGGCGGTACAAGAATTATGAACTCGTGTGAAGTAAAGCCCGCGCCTTCGGCTTGGGCTTTACTTTCACACTCGTGCACAATTTCTTATTTACCGTCCTTAATACACAATGTACTTTTAAAAAGCTGTATGTATCAGGTAAGCCCCACATGGCATTGAAGTTGGCGCTGAGCTGCGGCGACACGGGCGCCATGGTCGCGGCGGTGGAGTCGCTCGGGGCGCGCGTGGAGCCGGGCCTGGCGCGCACGCTGGCCGCGCACCTGCGCCGCGTCGAGCACCACTCGCACGCCGCCGCGCTGCTCGCTACTGCCGGCGAGGTAACTGTGAGGCGTGTGGTTCGACCATATAAAAAGCTGTACGTATCAGGTAAACCCCACATAGCATTGAAGTTGGCGCTGCTCGCTACTGCCGGCGAGGTAAGTGGGAGGCGTGTGGTTCGACCATATAAAAAGCTGTACGTATCAAGCCCCACATGGCATTGAAGTTGGCGCTGAGCTGCGGCGACACGGGCGCCATGGTCGCGGCGGTGGAGTCGCTCGGGGCGCGCGTGGAGCCGGGCCTGGCGCGCACGCTGGCCGCGCACCTGCGCCGCGTCGAGCACCACTCGCACGCCGCCGCGCTGCTCGCTACTGCCGGCGAGGTAACTGTGAGGCGTGTGGTTCGACCATATAAAAAGCTGTACGTATCAGGTCCCACATGGCATTGAAGTTGGCGCTGAGCTGCGGCGACACGGGCGCCATGGTCGCGGCGGTGGAGTCGCTCGGGGCGCGCGTGGAGCCGGGCCTGGCGCGCACGCTGGCCGCGCACCTGCGCCGCGTCGAGCACCACTCGCACGCCGCCGCGCTGCTCGCTACTGCCGGCGAGGTAACTGTGAGGCGTGTGGTTCGACCATATAAAAAGCTGTACGTATCAGGTAAGACCCACATGGCATTGAAGTTGGCGCTGAGCTGCGGCGACACGGGCGCCATGGTCGCGGCGGTGGAGTCGCTCGGGGCGCGCGTGGAGCCGGGCCTGGCGCGCACGCTGGCCGCGCACCTGCGCCGCGTCGAGCACCACTCGCACGCCGCCGCGCTGCTCGCTACTGCCGGCGAGGTAACTGTGAGGCGTGTGGTTCGACCATATAAAAAGCTGTACGTATCAGGTAAGACCCACATGGCATTGAAGTTGGCGCTGAGCTGCGGCGACACGGGCGCCATGGTCGCGGCGGTGGAGTCGCTCGGGGCGCGCGTGGAGCCGGGCCTGGCGCGCACGCTGGCCGCGCACCTGCGCCGCGTCGAGCACCACTCGCACGCCGCCGCGCTGCTCGCTACTGCCGGCGAGGTAACTGTGAGGCGTGTGGTTCGACCATATAAAAAGCTGTACATCAGGTAAGCCCTACATGGCATTGAAGTTGGCGCTGAGCTGCGGCGACACGGGCGCCATGGTCGCGGCGGTGGAGTCGCTCGGGGCGCGCGTGGAGCCGGGCCTGGCGCGCACGCTGGCCGCGCACCTGCGCCGCGTCGAGCACCACTCGCACGCCGCCGCGCTGCTCGCTACTGCCGGCGAGGTAACTGTGAGGCGTGTGGTTCGACCATATAAAAAGCTGTACGTATCAGGTCCCACATGGCATTGAAGTTGGCGCTGAGCTGCGGCGACACGGGCGCCATGGTCGCGGCGGTGGAGTCGCTCGGGGCGCGCGTGGAGCCGGGCCTGGCGCGCACGCTGGCCGCGCACCTGCGCCGCGTCGAGCACCACTCGCACGCCGCCGCGCTGCTCGCTACTGCCGGCGAGGTAACTGTGAGGCGTGTGGTTCGACCATATAAAAAGCTGTACGTATCAGGTCCCACATGGAATTGAAGTTGGCGCTGAGCTGCGGCGACACGGGCGCCATGGTCGCGGCGGTGGAGTCGCTCGGGGCGCGCGTGGAGCCGGGCCTGGCGCGCACGCTGGCCGCGCACCTGCGCCGCGTCGAGCACCACTCGCACGCCGCCGCGCTGCTCGCTACTGCCGGCGAGGTAACTGTGAGGCGCGTGGTTCGACCATATAAAAAGCTGTACCTATCAAGTAAGCCCCACATGGCATTGAAGTTGGCGCTGAGCTGCGGCGACACGGGCGCCATGGTCGCGGCGGTGGAGTCGCTCGGGGCGCGCGTGGAGCCGGGCCTGGCGCGCACGCTGGCCGCGCACCTGCGCCGCGTCGAGCACCACTCGCACGCCGCCGCGCTGCTCGCTACTGCCGGCGAGGTAACTGTGAGGCGTGTGGTTCGACCATATAAAAAGCTGTACACATCAGGTAAGCCCCACATGGCATTGAAGTTGGCGCTGAGCTGCGGCGACACGGGCGCCATGGTCGCGGCGGTGGAGTCGCTCGGGGCGCGCGTGGAGCCGGGCCTGGCGCGCACGCTGGCCGCGCACCTGCGCCGCGTCGAGCACCACTCGCACGCCGCCGCGCTGCTCGCTACTGCCGGCGAGGTAACTGTGAGGCGTGTGGTTCGACCATATAAAAAGCTGTACGTATCAAGCCCCACATGGCATTGAAGTTGGCGCTGAGCTGCGGCGACACGGGCGCCATGGTCGCGGCGGTGGAGTCGCTCGGGGCGCGCGTGGAGCCGGGCCTGGCGCGCACGCTGGCCGCGCACCTGCGCCGCGTCGAGCACCACTCGCACGCCGCCGCGCTGCTCGCTACTGCCGGCGAGGTAACTGTGAGGCGTGTGGTTCGACCATATAAAAAGCTGTACACATCAGGTAAGCCACACCAATGATATAATAAGTAAAGATATCCCAACTAGCAAAGAAGTCATATAAATCAAGAGTTATACGACCTTTAGCCATATAAGAGTTTTATAGTCGTTTTTAGTTAACCTGTTAGTCAAATAAACGTTATAAATCTGATAGTTTAGTCGTCCTACCAAATAGTCTAATTACTATGGTAAATAAACGTTTTTGCGACTTAATTATACAACAATCAGGTAGAGGTTTTAAAGAAAACGTTTACTTAATGATGTTCAAAGTTGTATAAACGTTTTCGTCTTATAAAGGGTTTAGAAAAAACAGAACCGTCGTAATAAGGTCATTTTTACAACGTCTACATAATTTTATTGTTGTATAAGTGATATCAGAAAACCTTATCTCGACAGTTATATAGCGGTATTGAAGGTAACTTCAATATGACAAAAAGATATCAGCGGGACTGTTATCTACCCTTTATTCAACAGTTGGTTATATTAACGTCAAACAAAAACTTTGAAAAACCTTTAGTTGTTGCCGAACTCGTTATATTCCTTTTATTGGACTATATGTTTTTAAATTGATTTTAAGTTACGGTTATAAAACATCATGCAATTTATAGTCGATTTGAAATTAATATTATAAAACATCAGTCGCCATTTCGTGAGCATCACAGTACTATTTAAAAGAAAAAAACCATGGACGTTACATCGTGGAAACGGTACAAACGAAGTGGCGGACTAGTAACGGCGGCTTAGTAATGGCGGACAATTTGTAGTCGTTATAAAAACCTTTACTTAAGATAAAGTTATATTGTAGTCGTATAAGTATAAATCCATGACTTGTTCCAAAATGGCTAACCTTAACTATAATAAAATATGAAGAAATATTGTTATAAATTATAATTATTTCGCATATATTAAGAGCGCGACAGCAAAAAACTGTATATCATCATAAACTTTAACGGTAAAGTGACCTTCCCATACGAATTCAGCTCACGCCAAATGTGCAAACGCTCAATATATAGAACAATAATTTCTATTACAAATCTTATAAAATTACCTTGTATTATTTTTCCGTACACTTTTTTGTCACACACACCAAGTTTTGCGCGTATCTAAATTAAATGTCAGGAGCAGTTTTATAAATAAAACTTAAAAACATTTATGTAACTTAAAAGTCCGATAAGCAATGAGTAAGGGTTATACTAAACCTTCTATAAAACAAAATGGTCAGTAATAAAACATTTATTTGATATTTAGGTCGCGTAAAGGTTTTTGTTGTACTCTTTATACAACGTTTTGTCATTCCTTAATCGTTACAATACCTTTAATAAACGATTTAAGTCGCCATGCAAACCTTTATTTAACGTTTATCTCACCAATAAGTCGTATAATTTGCGCCACTTTCGCCTTTTATAACCGTTTACCTTACGTTTATATGACCAACCAAATTAGACTAGAAGTTATATGCAAAACGTTGTCTCAACTTCTATATGACTATATTTTGCTAGTTGGGATGTTACACCGGCTCTAAAATTGAAGCGCGCAGATTGTGATAATTCTTACAATCGCTCTTAGTTCTACTCAGACCACCGTGAGGTGTGTACCACTGCCGAGTTCTCGCAAATCACATGAACTGCGCCCTAAAATGTCATTTTATGTTATACAATAATGAAAACTACCAAATAAAATGCAAAAATGCCCTTGACATCAAACATCATGCGCAATTAAACTGAATTATATATTTTATTCAATTTTACTATTTATTGAAAATAAATAGGACGCCATTTTGACGTTTTTGAAAGACTTCGAGAAAAAGACAAGCTTATGCTGTTTAAGATAAAGAGTAACAGAGATAAAACAATGTTTATCAATAACAACCTTAAGAATGCACGCGCAATTATCAAATGCTAGTTGTCTCTTTTTTATTGATTAAATACGAGTATATGTATTTTGCTATCTCTTTTACGCATTTTGAAGTATGAAGATAGGTGTATGTCAACTGTCAATAAATCGTAGGTGTATGATGTGAAGTATTTATTTCGCTCATTTTGTTAGAGTATAACGTATCTTTACTTATATATCATTGAGCCACACGTGGCATTGAAGTTGGCGCTGAGCTGCGGCGACACGGGCGCCATGGTCGCGGCGGTGGAGTCGCTCGGGGCGCGCGTGGAGCCGGGCCTGGCGCGCACGCTGGCCGCGCACCTGCGCCGCGTCGAGCACCACTCGCACGCCGCCGCGCTGCTCGCTACTGCCGGCGAGGTAACTGTGAGGCGTGTGGTTCGACCATATAAAAAGCTGTACGTCAGGTAAGCCCCACATGGCATTGAAGTTGGCGCTGAGCTGCGGCGACACGGGCGCCATGGTCGCGGCGGTGGAGTCGCTCGGGGCGCGCGTGGAGCCGGGCCTGGCGCGCACGCTGGCCGCGCACCTGCGCCGCGTCGAGCACCACTCGCACGCCGCCGCGCTGCTCGCTACTGCCGGCGAGGTAAGTGTGAGGCGTGTGGTTCGACCATATAAAAAGCTGTACGTATCAGGTAAGCATCACATGGCATTGAAGTTGGCGCTGAGCTGCGGCGACACGGGCGCCATGGTCGCGGCGGTGGAGTCGCTCGGGGCGCGCGTGGAGCCGGGCCTGGCGCGCACGCTGGCCGCGCACCTGCGCCGCGTCGAGCACCACTCGCACGCCGCCGCGCTGCTCGCTACTGCCGGCGAGGTAAGTGTGAGGCGTGTGGATCGACCATATAAAAAGCTGTACGTATCAGGTAAGCATCACATGGCATTGAAGTTGGCGCTGAGCTGCGGCGACACGGGCGCCATGGTCGCGGCGGTGGAGTCGCTCGGGGCGCGCGTGGAGCCGGGCCTGGCGCGCACGCTGGCCGCGCACCTGCGCCGCGTCGAGCACCACTCGCACGCCGCCGCGCTGCTCGCTACTGCCGGCGAGGTAACTGTGAGGCGCGTGGTTCGACCATATAAAAAGCTGTACGTATCAGGTCCCACATGGCGTTGAAGTTGGCGCTGAGCTGCGGCGACACGGGCGCCATGGTCGCGGCGGTGGAGTCGCTCGGGGCGCGCGTGGAGCCGGGCCTGGCGCGCACGCTGGCCGCGCACCTGCGCCGCGTCGAGCACCACTCGCACGCCGCCGCGCTGCTCGCTACTGCCGGCGAGGTAACTGTGAGGCGTGTGGTTCGACTATATAAAAAGCTGTACGTATCAGGTCCCACATGGCATTGAAGTTGGCGCTGAGCTGCGGCGACACGGGCGCCATGGTCGCGGCGGTGGAGTCGCTCGGGGCGCGCGTGGAGCCGGGCCTGGCGCGCACGCTGGCCGCGCACCTGCGCCGCGTCGAGCACCACTCGCACGCCGCCGCGCTGCTCGCTACTGCCGGCGAGGTAACTGTGAGGCGCGTGGTTCGACCATATAGAAAGCTGTACGTATCAGGTAAGCAGCTCTCTCTCTCGACCCAGCGGGGCCCTGCCCGGGTGCCCTCGCTGGGTCACCATTTTCTCTCCTTTCGAGCAGCAGACTCTCAACGACGAGCCAGCACTGCCGCTAGCGACGCGCCGACAGCCGCGCATCGAGCATCGTGCACCAGCCTCTCTCTCTCTCCATCTGTCTTCCTTTTCAGATCTCTCTCAGATCGAACTTTGCCTTGCCTTAACTTGCCTTTACCGCATCATTATCACCAAAATCATTTTCTCTCTCGCCATGCCCATGGCAAATCCTCCTTCAACAGCCTCTCAACACCGTCCCCAAATGACGGTGCATCGACCGTCCCACCCTTGTGGGATGCGACCCGGCCACTGCTGCAGTAGCGGAAACGCGGGAGCAGCCACACATACTCCAGGAGGAGTATCGTTTGTATATTCAGTTCAGTTCAGGAAAGCCCCACATGGCATTGAAGTTGGCGCTGAGCTGCGGCGACACGGGCGCCATGGTCGCGGCGGTGGAGTCGCTCGGGGCGCGCGTGGAGCCGGGCCTGGCGCGCACGCTGGCCGCGCACCTGCGCCGCGTCGAGCACCACTCGCACGCCGCCGCGCTGCTCGCTACTGCCGGCGAGGTAACTGTGAGGCGTGTGGTTCGACCATATAAAAAGCTGTACATCAGGTAAGCCCCACATGGCATTGAAGTTGGCGCTGAGCTGCGGCGACACGGGCGCCATGGTCGCGGCGGTGGAGTCGCTCGGGGCGCGCGTGGAGCCGGGCCTGGCGCGCACGCTGGCCGCGCACCTGCGCCGCGTCGAGCACCACTCGCACGCCGCCGCGCTGCTCGCTACTGCCGGCGAGGTAACTGTGAGGCGTGTGGTACGACCATATAAAAAGCTGTACATATCAGGTAAGCCCCACATGGCATTGAAGTTGGCGCTGAGCTGCGGCGACACGGGCGCCATGGTCGCGGCGGTGGAGTCGCTCGGGGCGTGCGTGGAGCCGGGCCTGGCGCGCACGCTGGCCGCGCACCTGCGCCGCGTCGAACACCACTCGCACGCCGCCGCGCTGCTCGCTACTGCCGGCGAGGTAACTGTGAGGCGCGTGGTTCGACCATATAAAAAGCTGTACACATCAGGTAAGCCACACGTGGCATTGAAGTTGGCGCTGAGCTGCGGCGACACGGGCGCCATGGTCGCGGCGGTGGAGTCGCTCGGGGCGCGCGTGGAGCCGGGCCTGGCGCGCACGCTGGCCGCGCACCTGCGCCGCGTCGAGCACCACTCGCACGCCGCCGCGCTGCTCGCTACTGCCGGCGAGGTAACTGTGAGGCGTGTGGTTCGACCATATAAAAAGCTGTACGTATCAGGTAAGCAGCTCTCTCTCTCGACCCAGCGGGGCCCTGCCCGGGTGCCCTCGCTGGGTCACCATTTTCTCTCCTTTCTAGCAGCAGACTCTCAACGACGAGCCAGCACTGCCGCTAGCGACGCGCCGACAGCCGCGCATCGAGCATAGTGCACCAGCCTCTTTCTCTCTCCATCTGTCTTCCTTTTCAGATCTCTCTCAGATCGAACTTTGCCTTGCCTTAACTTGCCTTTACCGCATCATCATCACCAAAATCATTTTCTCTCTCGCCATGCCCATGGCAAATCTTCCTTCAACAGCCTCTCAACACCGTCCCCAAATGACGGTGCAACGACCGTCCCACCCTTGTGGGATGCGACCCGGCCACAGCTGCAGTAGCGGAAACGCGGGAGCAGCCACACATACTCCAGGAGGAGTATCGTTTGTATATTCAGTTCAGTTCAGGTAAGCCCCACATGGCATTGAAGTTGGCGCTGAGCTGCGGCGACACGGGCGCCATGGTCGCGGCGGTGGAGTCGCTCGGGGCGCGCGTGGAGCCGGGCCTGGCGCGCACGCTGGCCGCGCACCTGCGCCGCGTCGAGCACCACTCGCACGCCGCCGCGCTGCTCGCTACTGCCGGCGAGGTAACTGTGAGGCGTGTGGTTCGACCATATAAAAAGCTGTACGTATCAGGTCCCACATGGCATTGAAGTTGGCGCTGAGCTGCGGCGACACGGGCGCCATGGTCGCGGCGGTGGAGTCGCTCGGGGCGCGCGTGGAGCCGGGCCTGGCGCGCACGCTGGCCGCGCACCTGCGCCGCGTCGAGCACCACTCGCACGCCGCCGCGCTGCTCGCTACTGCCGGCGAGGTAACTGTGAGGCGTGTGGTTCGACCATTTAAAAAGCTGTACGTATCAGGTCCCACATGGCATTGAAGTTGGCGCTGAGCTGCGGCGACACGGGCGCCATGGTCGCGGCGGTGGAGTCGCTCGGGGCGCGCGTGGAGCCGGGCCTGGCGCGCACGCTGGCCGCGCACCTGCGCCGCGTCGAACACCACTCGCACGCCGCCGCGCTGCTCGCTACTGCCGGCGAGGTAAGTGGGAGGCGTGTGGTTCGACCATTTAAAAAGCTGTACGTATCAGGTCCCACATGGCATTGAAGTTGGCGCTGAGCTGCGGCGACACGGGCGCCATGGTCGCGGCGGTGGAGTCGCTCGGGGCGCGCGTGGAGCCGGGCCTGGCGCGCACGCTGGCCGCGCACCTGCGCCGCGTCGAGCACCACTCGCACGCCGCCGCGCTGCTCGCTACTGCCGGCGAGGTAAGTGGGAGGCGTGTGGTTCGACCATATAAAAAGCTGTACGTATCAGGTAAACAGCTCTCTCTCTCGACCCAGCGGGGCCCTGCCCGGGTGCCCTCGCTGGGTCACCATTTTCTCTCCTTTCTAGCAGCAGACTCTCAACGACGAGCCAGCACTGCCGCTAGCGACGCGCCGACAGCCGCGCATCGAGCATCGTGCACCAGCCTCTCTCTCTCGCTCCATCTGTCTTCCTTTTCAGATCTCTCTCAGATCGAACTTTGCCTTGCCTTAACTTGCCTTTACCGCATCATTATCACCAAAATCATTTTCTCTCTCGCCATGCCCATGGAAAATCTTCCTTCAACAGCCTCTCAACACCGTCCCCAAATGACGGTGCAACGACCGTCCCACCCTTGTGAGATGCGACCCGGCCACAGCTGCAGTAGCGGAAACGCGGGAGCAGCCACACATACTCCAGGAGGAGTATCGTTTGTATATTCAGTTCAGTTCAGGAAAGCCCCACATGGCATTGAAGTTGGCGCTGAGCTGCGGCGACACGGGCGCCATGGTCGCGGCGGTGGAGTCGCTCGGGGCGCGCGTGGAGCCGGGCCTGGCGCGCACGCTGGCCGCGCACCTGCGCCGCGTCGAGCACCACTCGCACGCCGCCGCGCTGCTCGCTACTGCCGGCGAGGTAACTGTGAGGCGTGTGGTTCGACCATATAAAAAGCTAGTGCCAGGGACTCGCTATGAAGTGACACATTGGCATAGTTCATTTTAGAACTATTTAATTACTTTTCAATTATGAAAGTATTATGCAATATGTACCTGAGCATTTCTCAAAAAAACAGTACATTTGGATCATGTCTTCGATATTGGTAAAGATGCTGAGCAAGATCCAACTCAATTCCCAAAATGTCCCAAAATCGTTGTACAGTCGCTATCAGATAAATCTGGCCGGACACGGCGCTCATAAATATCTGATCATACACTCTTAACGCCATGACAATAGAGGCATGTTCAGATATTTGTGTCCACCATGGCCGCTCCGAAGTATTTGATGGCGACTTTATGAAACATACCTTTTTTTTACCAAAATTGTTTGAGGTGTAGATTCAATTTTAATTTTATTGTGTCTTCTTGTTCAGTACGAGGAAGCGCTGGATATAATAGAGCAATCCTCAACCCCGTTAACCGAGGAGCTAGCCGAGCGGCTGGCGGCGCCGGCGGGCACGGCGGGCCGCGACGCGCTGCTGCGGCGGCTCGCCGACGTGCTCGGCGCCCGCGGCCTGTACCACCACGCGGCCAAGCGGCTCGCCGGCACCGGAGACAAGGTGAGACAACCGCGGCGCCGGCGGGCACGGCGGGCCGCGACGCGCTGCTGCGGCGGCTCGCCGACGTGCTCGCCCGCGGCCTGTACCACCACGCGGCCAAGCGGCTCGCCGGCACCGGAGACAAGGTGAGACAACCGCGGCGCCGGCGGGCACGGCGGGCCGCGACGCGCTGCTGCGGCGGCTCGCCGACGTGCTCGCCCGCGGCCTGTACCACCACGCGGCCAAGCGGCTCGCCGGCACCGGAGACAAGGTGAGACAACCGCGGCGCCGGCGGGCACGGCGGGCCGCGACGCGCTGCTGCGGCGGCTCGCCGACGTGCTCGCCCGCGGCCTGTACCACCACGCGGCCAACCGGCTCACCGGCACCGGAGACAAGGTGAGACAACCGCGGCGCCGGCGGGCACGGCGGGCCGCGACGCGCTGCTGCGGCGGCTCGCCGACGTGCTCGGCGCCCGCGGCCTGTACCACCACGCGGCCAAGCGGCTCGCCGGCACCGGAGACAAGGTGAGACAACCGCGGCGCCGGCGGGCACGGCGGGCCGCGACGCGCTGCTGCGGCGGCTCGCCGACGTGCTCGCCCGCGGCCTGTACCACCACGCGGCCAAGCGGCTCGCCGGCACCGGAGACAAGGTGAGACAACCGCGGCGCCGGCGGGCACGGCGGGCCGCGACGCGCTGCTGCGGCGGCTCGCCGACGTGCTCGGCGCCCGCGGCCTGTACCACCACGCGGCCAAGCGGCTCGCCGGCACCGGAGACAAGGTGAGACAACCGCTGGTGTGACGGTTTGTAGGGTTTGTAGGTTCGTTCCACGAAGAAAAATAGCCAAAATTAGGAATCTACTTATATTTTTGAAGAAGGCGGTACATCCACAAAATACTAGCGTAAAGGGACGTGCGGAGAGTGGAACAGCTTATATCGACTAGTTTTAAAAGTTACTGTACTGAGGTAAACTATCAGGATGCTTAGCCAAGTTGCCAATCGCTAGCGCTTGCTAGCGCATCGTAGTTTTCCCTCTCTGTCACTCCTTCATATTAGTGCGACAAAGAGGGAAAACTACGATGCGCTAGCAAGCGCTAGCGATTGGCAACTTGGCTAAGCACCCAGGTCCGCTCCCGCACCCCGCGCTCTCCCCGTTCGTCCCCTAGCTTTGACAAACGTAAAAAGGGTATTTAAAACTTAAATCTAATTGCGTCGCTTACAGGTTGCTTGTTTTTGCTCTCGTGGTATGAAAGCAGTTCTTTCGGGTTTTGTTTGCGTGGATAGCTTTAACCCTTTAATGGGTATTGGCAACATATTTGTCGTCATATATAAAAAACAAAACCAAATCAATTTAGAAGCACGCAAGGTTTGAAATTGAATGCTTTGACAGAGCTGTCAACTGGTCAAAGGGTTAAAAGTACCAGCCAAGGGAACCATGGCAGCCGGCACCTTTTAGGCAATACAAGCGTGTAGCAATCTTTTAATAAAAAGGATACCAAAATATTTATTTGTGACTGCACTTTAAAATAGATAAACGTAAGAGAAACACACATGTTACATTGGAATAGGAAGACATTTAAACGGAAAAGAAAAAAAGAAAATTCACAAAGTGTGCCACAAAACGGTCCCAATTCATCATAATGCTGGGACCTGCAATTACAGTCGAGTGCTGGTCTTCCATTGTTTCACGGCCCTAATGTCATAAAAAAAGTTAACTCTGAACACTTGATGGCAAAAGATACCAGGGGAGCTTACACGAGACTTCCCGTTAACTTTTTGCGCTCTCTTTGGAACTTCATACCTACATGGCATGTATTTTCAGGCGGGAGCAATGCGCTGGCTCATGCGATCCGGCGACGCCGACCGCATAGCCACATTCGCGGCCGCCACTCGCGACCGCGCGGCTCAACTGATGGCCGCGGACTATTTACGCCGCCACGCGGATTGGCGCACCCGCGCTGATCTGACGCGGCACATACTGCACTTCTACACGAGGGCCAAGGCGCACGGGAAACTAGCCGCTTTCTACGCGGAGTGCGCTAAAATGGAGGTGGACGAGTATGGGGTGAGTGCAATGTGAGGCAAATCCACAGGAACAAGTTAGAACCATGATACTGATGATAATGGCCGCATTACAGGATTACAAGGCAACTGAAGATTCGCTAAACTTCCTAACTCGTACTTGATGCAAAATAAATCAAAACGTTTTTGTTTCAGAATTTCGACAAAGCATTGGAAGCTCTGAAGGAAGCCACTAGGTGCTTATCGAAAACATCAGATCCTGAAACAGGTGCTTATTTACTGTATTCTTCGTTTAGCATTAAGTTATTGATAGTGTCTAAATTATACCTATGTATTTTTTTCCATTTCAGGGTCTCAAATAATGGCACTCCAGGAGCAGAGTACCCTTGTCAAAAAATTTTTGGATGTGAAGAAACTTTTGGAATCCGGTGAAACAAATGCAGGTAATTTATTTCATCAACAGAGTGCGTAGCAAAGCTGCCAGTCGCGAAAGCTCAGTAGCGTGTATTAGAAAACTACTCTCTTATACTCTTTCTACCACTCTTTCTTATTCAGTTTCGATTCTTTTGCGACTGAGCGTTAGCAATTGGCATCTTTGCTAATACGCACCCTGGGGTATTAATTAACATAGCCAAAAGACGCCGAAAGTGCCGAAACCAATACTGCAAATGGGAGAAAACGCTTCGCTTCTTCCATATAAGTATACAATGTACAAAACCGTGGCTGAAAATAAAAATGTAGTTTTATTAGAAGCTTTCCAGTCTAACACGATGTAATATTCCAAAGTGAATATTTATTGTTGTTGCAGGAGTGACGAGTGGTCAACAGTTGCTTCGAGCGTTGAGCGGACGGCCCGGACTAGTCACAGAAGAAAAAGTGCTCAAATTATTGGTACAGTTAGCTCCGAGCCATGCTGATATCGCAAGTAAGTATAATGCCCGCCTACCACTGCGAGCGGAACGGACTCATTAATGGCTCCGTTTAACTTACACCGCTAGTGTGACTTACAACCGTCAACTGCATACCAACACTTGGCCAGCGATGAACGTGAAACGGAGCCATTAGGAGTCCGTTCCGCTCGCTGTGGACGGTGGGCATAAAGAAAAGAGGTTTTTGAGAACAGTATAATTTTTATCCGAAAATATGGCTGTGTCACTGGTTTTGTTTATTGATTCTGAAAATACTTCATGTATTTTTATTGTCTTTATTTGAGACGAGAGAGTTGTCGTATTGTTATCTTTGACGACCAGACTCAACTCAATGTTCCTTTTTTTTATCTAAAGCCACTTTTTTGTTGCAGCCTTTGAGAAGCAGTTACAAAAGTTGAACCAACAGCCTCAAGAAGATGCTCAGTCGGTTGATTCGACAGATCAGAGTATAGAAGAAGTTATTTAAAGCCAGATTTATACCTGTAAGTTGTTGCTGCAAATTGAAAACACAGTTATATGCAACAAAAATGTGCAGATATTGTCTCTTACCCTTAGTTGTGTCTAGCGATGGGTCGTTCCCGGTAACTTACCCAACACAGTATGGGGAATATTCTTAAATGGAAACTTTCCCTATAGTAACATTGGGAAATTACCGGGAACGACCCATTACTAGTTGTGTCTCAAAACTAGCAGCAATAACTTACAGCAAGTGTAAATTCAACTTAAGTGCCTACGGTACAAGTGCTTATAAGTAAACAGGTACCTACAGAAAAACGTGCTCTCTATTTAGGTATAAAAGTACAACGTGGTATGCAGAAAGACCAAGTCTAAAGTGGAATGTGATATGTGATATCCCTCCGAAAAATGATTGCCTATAGAAGTATTTATTTGTAAGAATAGAGCTTTAGTAAATAATAAGTTTTATGTCCGTCCATTTGTGGAAAGATAATCCGTCCGTATTTTACTTAAATAAATCATTTTACATAACTATACAGTGTTTATGTACCTACTCTACTGTTCCGTCTACTGCTGTCATGCTGTGACTGATACAAACGTTACGATGAAACACAATGGACCTCGTAATACAGCGGCCCAACTGCGAACTGCGAAATAATTTCAGGGATTTGTCCCTGTCACTCTAATAACGGTTTCTTTGAAGTGGTAGAGACAAATCCTCGAATTTTACGTAATCGTAGTTCCCGGTAGTAGCCCAGGCCGGGGCTTCGGGATTTGAACCCGGGATATTCAGCTTCGCAAACCTACTGACTTAAACGAGCTATTTATTGCCATGTCATGTTTTGTCCCTGTAGTTGCATATTAAACTGGAAGACAATCGTTACTTTCCCATTTTCTAATGTTACTGATAGTAACATTAGAACAAGCTGTTCAAATGTTACCTGTCTGGCCAGGCAGCTTTTCAGTAGAATAAAACCCGCCAAGAGCATGTCGGGCCATGCTCGGTACAGGCGTAGTTATTCTAAAATAGCTAGGCCGATTATGATCGAAATAGTTTTATTTTAAAGTATTCTATAAGCCCACTATTCATGATTTTTTTCATATTTTGGGACCCACGGATCGAAAGTTAGAGGGGGGAACACAATTTTTTTTATTCTGGAGCGGTTATCTCCGAAAATATTAACTTTACAATAAAACTTTATTCAACTACCCTTACTCTTTGAGACCTAAGATTCAATGATACCCCACACCAGATTGTTACAGCAAACAAAAAAATCATTCCCGCTTCACCAGTTCAGGGGTGATTCCCCGATTTTTTTTTCTATTTTTTATTCTAACATTTTGTTGGCATGATTAATATTGTATACGTGTACCTAATTGCAGCTTTCTAGTACTAACGGCCACTGAGCTATGCTGCGGGCAGACGGACAGACTGACGTGGTGAAACTATAAGGCAGGGATCGGAACCGGTTTTTTAGAAAAACCTCGAAATAGCTCAATATTTTAAAATGTTTTACACTCTTTATGTAGTATTCAACATTTTATGTAACTATTAACATCATATTTTTGAATTACTCCATTAACAAAAAAAATATAAACCGAAGAACGAAAAAGAACGGAATTCGAACCGTTCTTTTGTATGGAGAAAAAACTGGTATCCGATCCCTGCTATAAGGGTTCATTGTTTACTACGGAACTCTAAAAAGGTGGCAAAAAAATGTAGGCGGGAAGAGCAAGGGTGGCTAAAAAAAATTCTTCTGACAAGGGTTCGTCATCTCATCGCATCCCGCTGTTGGCAAAAAAGCAAGAACCCAAACCATGACGTCTTGCTGTCACTGTCAGTGGTGACAGTTGTCAAACAAACAGCTGATTGCCGTAATGGAATTCTAAATGTTTATTATAAAATCAAATTAATGTTCAAATCACTATAATGGTACGAATTATAAATAAAGCTACGGTTTTTAAGAACCTATTTCCCATTAACCGCAGATTACATCCAAGGTGAGACCGTTTTATACAAGATACAAAAACATAACCTAATCGTTAAAAATTCTACATATTTTTAATCATTATTATGGTTATTACATATTACAGTATATTTTCGGTGCGCTATAAAAGCTCTGACAAAGATAACCAAGGTGTTGATGTAAAGAGGATAAGGAATTTTAGTATAGTAGCTCACGTTGACCACGGGAAAAGCACTTTAGCTGATCGGCTATTGGAGATTACTGGGGTGATCAAGCCTGGTGCAGAGCATGCACAAGTGCTTGACCAACTACAGGTATGAATTTCCATATTGTATCTACTAGCAGACTTTCCATGAGACAAAATCATTATTGTGTAAACCATACAGTTCTATGATTCATCTATCAAGGTTGTGCTTCACAGGTTGAAAGAGAAAGAGGTATTACAGTTAAGGCTGTGACTGCATCACTGGATTACACATACAAAAATGAAAAATATCTTCTTAACCTCATAGACACTCCAGGACATGTTGATTTCTCCAATGAGGTATTGCTTTGCTTGTCCACCTGAAAACTGGAAGCATTTATTTCATATTGAATAAAATACCTGCAACTTTCACAATGTTAAGCCATTTTTACATACTTTTTAAATTTTGATGGATTCTGTTTATGAAAAACAAGTGTTTTGCTACTAAGAAGTAAACTGGCATGAACTTTTACAATAAAATGCTCTACAATTTATAATGATTATCCCTGTACTATTTATAGTAAAATTATCTTTATTTTAAGCTACATGGCTAATAAGAAGCTTAGAAACAACAAGAAATATAATTTTAACTTTTTATATTACAGGTAGTGAGGAGTGTGTCTGCTTGTCAAGGTGTAATATTACTTGTTGATGCAAATGAGGGTGTCCAAGCGCAGACAGTAGCAGTGCACAGTCTAGCCAAAAAGAACAACTTAGTCATGATACCCACACTCAACAAGGTAGACCTTCCACGGGCAGACCCAGACAAAGTCAAATCACAACTACAATCACTATTTAAAATAGATTCTGATACTGTTATGAGCATATCTGCTAAAAAAGGGTGGGGCGTTAAAGAACTACTAGAAGCAGTAATTGAGAGAATCCCTCCACCTTCTGTTAAAACTGAAGGTCATTTTACAGCACACATAATTGACTCTTGGCATGACAAGTATAGAGGCGTACTTTGTTTGGCCTACATACATTCCGGGAAAGTACAAGTAGGGCAAGCTGTTAGATGGAGATCTGATACGAAACAACACCAAGTGAAGTACTTGGCGATGTTGAGACCGAGTGAACAGCCAGTGGAGTCTGCTGTGGCAGGCCAAGTTGTAATGGTGGGTAAGTTATTGAAAGTTTTTATGTGAAGATTCATTGCTACACACATTCAGATGCCTGATATGCCAATAAGGATGTCATAATCATAATAAAATAAAATTATTTTTATTTTAATGTGATTCTGTGTTGCCAGTGACCCATGATTTCATTTCAAAACCTGATATTCATATACAGTGTAAACTCTTTATAACATTTTCCTTTATAACGATAACCTCCCTATAACGTTGAAGTGAGTACAACTTGGTTGGTTTGCGTTAAAACCCACATATTGAAACACTCTTTATAGCGATACGCCATTCTCTATTACGAAGAAATGTGTGAAATATTTTTTGTCAGTAAATATTTATTATCGGTAACAAGACTTTGAAGCTCCGAAACATCCATGGTCGGTCTAGCTTTTGTTATCCTTAATTGCCTTGAACACGTGTAGTATGACCCATTGTTTTTTCGAAAGTGATGGGCTTCGACCAAGCATACTTGGTACCATCGTAGTATCAGTCTTGTTAATTTGGTTGTTTTTTTTTGTTCTCTCCATATAACGATAAAAAATGCTCAGTCCCTTGAGTTTCGTTATAAAGAGTTTACACTGTATATTATTTCGTCGGTTGACAACCAAAACTCACTAAGTAACAAATACCTACTTGAAATAAAGCTCGTATCTCAGTTCTGATTCAATACAGACATACGAGGTTGCTAAGAATAGTGACAGTTTTTATAGTGAGTTTTGCTTGTCAGCCGACGATTTATGGTTTAATAAAATGCATCATGGAATGATACATTTCAGGTTGTGGCCCCAAAGGAGGCGGGAGTGTTGGCGACCAGCTACTCTCAATAGACGTTCAAGACACATCAGAGCTTGCGGCTATTCCGCCGGTCAAACACATGGTGTACGCCGGAATCTTCCCCGCCGACCAATCGCAACACCCGCTGCTAAGCGACGCCATTAAGAAACTAGCCCTAAACGACTCCGCCGTCTCTGTTAAAGCAGACTCGAGGTAACTACTTTTATCTATTTCGTTGTTCCCTATCTGTTGATGATAGCGACCACATTATTGCCTCCACTCAGTAATTTTATGTACGTAATTTAATGAAATAAATATGACACCTGGCTGAGGCACGTCAACAACGATGCACATTGTGGAATTATGTACATTCAACCGACTGGCCGTGTGGTGACGGCAGTAAGAATTCATTTTTCACCACCCCAACTCCTCCTGCGGGTGTCGTAAGAGTCGATTAAGGGATTGAAGTGTCACTGACCATTTGATAATAAATTGATGATGGAGGCAGCAGCGTCATCATAGTGGACACATTACTTCGATCGCCAATCCGCTTGCACAGCGTGGCGATTATGGGCATTTACCTCCTAATGCATCTATACGCATAGTTAATAGGAGAGGCCTACGTCCAGCAGTGGACTAACACAGGCTGATGATATGATGAACCGACTGAAAACCTAGGCTACTCTAGAACCATGTCACAATGACAACTACTATAGATAAATTACCAAGAGCTAGGAATTGCATTTGGAGTGGTGTTAAAACTAAAAGTAACATCTTAAGGTGGACCTTATACCTTTGCAATTAGGTTTACTATTATTAAGACACGAGAAAACACACAAACAATACGACACGATATATTGTAAACACACAATACCATTTAATTGAAGTTTCATTCATTTCATTGAGTTGTTGAAAGTTCAACTTTCTGTCAGATAATTAGAATCCAAATAGGCATTCCCGCAGCGGGAGCTAGCCAGATGAAGGGCTGTCTTGCGATTTGATTTGTAACGTAACTTTGACATAGTGGCCTAGGGTTCTAATTGGTAGACCACTGCGACCATGTATAACATGGACGTCTAACGCCAGCTCAAAAATGCCCCCAAAAGCAATTGTTCAATTGTGCCAAGATGGGCAGGACATAGCGCTTTTCTTAATACCGCGCATATTTCGGCGCAACATCGTTGACGAATGTTTATAGAATATAGCCAATCAAAACTTTGATGGACCAGTCACAACTATTTTTAAATGGCGGTTTAAGTTTTTATAGGTTGATATTGACATTCATTACCGTGATGCATTGAAGAGGGGGTGACACTTGTCAACTAAAATTAAGGACCGTTTTTGAAAGGCAATATAATATGGCGTGCGGCTTCCATATTTTATTTGTTCGTAGGTAGACCATCACTTTAGGCATTTATACATATTTTATACCAATTATGTTTACTTGTATGTATGTATACAGTTTGGAGTTAAATGTTGTTTCAGTCCCGCACTGGGGCAGGGCTGGCGCGTTGGTTTCCTGGGATTACTACACCTCGACGTGTTCACCCAAAGACTGCTACAGGAATACAAAGCAGAAGCTATCCTGACTGCGCCTTCTGTACCATATAAGATAAAGTAAGCAGTCATTCTCATTGTACTTTAAGTTTCTCCTTTTGAACGCCTTACGTTGGAAAAACATACCTAAGCATCGTTGACGCCATATTATCGCATTATGTAATTAATCTTTAGTGAGTCGCGAATATCTTTTTTCAAAAGCTTCCACGTGCACTGATCAGTGCTCCGACATATTTAAAAGAAAGCAAGTACATTGGTTCCGATTTAAGTAGTGCAGAATTGCTGATATGCGAGGTTACTAGAGGAGTTTTGGTTACTAACCAAGGTTACGATAATGCGGGGTTATTCCCATCTGTTACCAGTGGGAACAAATGGGAAAATAAACTTCCTGGGATTTCTTTTTCCCAGTAGTAACCATCAAGTACTGTAGTGGTTAAAACTATTAAACTCCTGTATTTTGTCTATGGCCGAGCTACAGGCACTTGTACCTGTAACTTGTAAAATTGTAACATAGTACTTTTATAAAACACAAATTGTAAAAAACGGGGCAAGTGTTGCCAGTAAAATTGTAACTTGTAACTTTATAAAACGGGGCCCTGGAGTCAGATGGGTGGTTACATGTGGGAATATCCCTAATTACGTAATCGTACATGTTTTCAGAATAAAAGGAGCAAAAATTATCAAGCAACACAAAGGGGATGAAGTTATTATTACAAATCCTCTGATGTTGCCAGAACCACACCATATAGAAGAATATTATGAACCATTCGTTATAGGTAAGCAACTACAAAGGGGTTTGGATAAAGTTGGCGTCGTTTTTAAATTTTGGCGGCCACTCATGAAAGTGGTAAATTTGAAAAGAGGAATTTAAAATAAACTTATTTTATTATGGAGTGCATATAGCTAAATTATATCGGAGCCGAGATATCATACTTTAAAGTTTTATGGTAAAGACTCACATTTATTTTTGAAATGCATCGGAATGAGTTAAAATTACTATTGTGTATGCCACGTAAAACCTAACCTTAACTCATAAGGTAACCTTGGACATAAGGTTCTTTTCGGTCAATGATTATTTAGAGATAGTATTTTGTTTATGTTGGTGTAGTACAGATGGTGGATTACAAGGCCCAGAGGCAATATTAGGACATATTGTTCATGTGTTGTTGGGAAGAGGACCTTAGGCTGTTTGTTGCTCACATGTAATGTCAATTATATGGTTCTTGGAATGGGGTAGGTATCAAGAACATCTTGATCCCCCGGAACAGTTTTTAGAGAGAGTGATTCGCCAAGATAATATTGAGAATGATGTTTACGACGAGCCAGAAAATGTGTAAAAAAGTAATTCAACGTAATACTAAAAATTACAAATGACGTAATCTGGGAAAAGGGACGTTATTGTCATTGGCGCTTACGGCGTTATGAGCCATGTTTGTATACAAATACGACGCCACCGGACGTAAGAGCCATCGACAATAAGGCCCCTTATCCCAAATAATGTCACATATTTTGTGTTGTATACATAAGAAAGCATTAGTAACAATTCCAATCTAATTAGGTACATTTCTTACTTGGAAATATGTCAAAAGATTTTGCATGTGTGCATCACCACGCATCACACCTGTGTTTCCTTATGGTGTAGTCGGAGGGTGAACCGTCTATTGAAACGATTTTGCAACATTTTTAATGTTCACTAAACAGACAGCATAGAAATCGAATAAGAAAATACAGTTGCATTTTCATATACCTAAGATTTGAATAAAATGACGCCACTAGTCCATACAAAAATACCCAATCCCCTTTATTTGAATTTAAATGCCAATAGCAGCGTCGTATAGAAAGTGGGCCAAAAACCAACAGAGTTAAAAGTTGTGTCAGTAAATAGGTACTTATTTAAATTTACTTCATTTCATTATAAATTTAATTCCATTGCAAAACTGAGCTATTCATATTTAAGCCAGAGTAAATATGATCTAAGAGTAACTGTAATTTACTTAGATAAAACGCCTTACTTATTAGAAATTAAGCACTGGAATTCAACTTAGCAGCTATAGAATGAAATAAAGCTAAGTAGATAACTAGACCTTTTTAATGTCACTACTCCCAACTCTGTTGCATTTTGGTCCAATTCGATATTTTCCAAAATTAACAATGTAAATAGGTACCTATTTTACGTTTGTAATTCAAAACAAGCAGATTTTCAGTAATATGCACTCCACTTCAATGAAATTTACACCTTGCATAAAAGTAAGAATGCCGCATATCCTTTGTATGAATAGTTTTACAAAAAAACGAAATCCACCGGTATTCCTTACATAGCATGCCATGGTTCAAAATAAGATTTAAAGAAAATAGTATGGTGGGCCTTACGATGATAAAATATTATTAACACGTTCAACGCCGGTGACACAGATCTGTGATCAACAAAATCTGACTCCTAAGCTGGTGACACACATACGTGATCAAAGTAATCATATTCTTATGCCACTAGCATAAATCAAGTTCTTGCTCCTAAGCCAGTGGCATAGAGATATTAACGTTTTTAACACAAGTGCTATGTCGCTGGCAAAGGAGTACAATGTTTTCGGTCACACATGCCACATGCGTGTCACTGGCATGGGAATTCTATCAGATAATTTCAATCGGCATAGTATTAGCACTTAGTGAAACACTACCAGAGGCGGAACGTGTTAAAAGAAAACCTTTTTCCTGACCAGGTACCATAATAACCCCCGTAGAATACATAGGCTCGGTGACGACGCTCTGCATCGACCGGCGCGGCACGCCGCTGCCGTCGAACTCGGTCGACGACAGAATGACAATGCTGCAGTTCATACTACCGCTGTCTGAGGTCGTCATAGACTTCCACGATACGCTCAAAAGCATAACGTCGGGGTTCGCGAGCTTTGATTATCAGGACCATGGGTTTCATGAGAGCTCTCTGGCTAGAGTAAGTATTCAACTTCTTAGCCATACGTCTTTGAGTGGCTTAACTCTTAACCTTTTCGACGCCACGTCAACAAAATGTCAAAATTGAAATATCGGCGGGGATAGTGCAATACCGCGTAACTAACGCATGCAGATAAAGATTAGATTCCATAGAAGTATGTTTGGAATAAGAATCTTATTGACATGACATGTGTTGGATATGCGGTATTGCATTATCCCCAACGATATGTAATACGCACATGCTTGTAGGTCTATATTGCTCTGTGGACCAAGACTTACATATCGGTCTTTGGCGTTAAAATTGTGCTGCCAATTTTTTTTCGCAGAGGTTGGTTTTTTCGCAGATTCGCAAACTGCAAGTTACTTTGACTTATGACTCGTATAAACAAGTACTGGATCAATAATCAAACGTACCTACGCTTATTCAATTGACCAACAGTCTTCCTTGATAATAGTAGGTATTAATAGTCTATTTCATATATGAATTGTTTTTTATATCTGCAGATGGATATCCTTATCAATGGAGTCTTAGTCGATGAATTATCAAGCATAGTCCACACCAGTCGTCTCGAATACACTGCCAGAAGACTTACAGAGAAACTAAAGGAAATGATTCCGCGGCAAATGGTGCAGGTACCGTATTCACCAAATCACCACCGTATTCTGAAGTACATACGATTCATTTTAAATTAATTTATAATGATCATAATCTTTCATTTGTAGGTTGCTATTCAAGCCGTTGTAGGAGGGAAAGTGTTCGCAAGAGAAACTTTAAAAGCTTACAGAAAGGATGTTACAGCAAAATTAGTAAGTACCTATCTATACAAATAAATCGTATATTATGTCAATCGAAACACTCTCTGAAAATTTTAATTTCGATGCGACGATACAATGTTCATATGTCATCTATCAGCAACTTGGCTAAGCACCCAGGCCTCTATAGTTTCGTTGTGTACTTATTGTTGACATCCAAGGTCATAAACTCATAAAATAGCAATAATACCTAATACCCGTTTTGTTTTTTCTAGTATGGTGGCGATGTAACGCGTAGAAAGAAATTGCTAAAACAACAAGCCGAAGGAAAGAAGAAAATGAGAAGCGTCGCTAATATAAAAATACCAAGAAATACTTTCATAGACGTCCTGAAGAGATGATAGGTTTAGTTCTCGGAATAATAAATCAGATATAAGCTTTTCGACGAAAGCTGAATACTCACCAGCCGGCCTAGCCAAGTAGCATTCTGCAATCGTGTACGATAAGCGATAAGTCAGGTAATCATTATATTGTATCGAAATGGTCACGTGACTTTTCGTTCGAATCTTTAATTCTCATACATTTATTAATTATCGCTTATCGTATACGATTTCAAAATGGCATCTTAGCTAGTCCTGCTGATGAGCATTTTCACTTCTAGGGACACCCAATTAGCTTAACTCTCACAAAAAACTTAACTTCGATGTCAGCTTTGTAACGACAATTAAGCATTTAATATTAACAAAAATATTTTTTTATTATTTAATCCAGAAAGCATACGCGTTTATGCAATATAAAAACATAAATAAAGTGGATTTACGTAAATATTTCATGCTTAATTGTCGTTACAAAACTGGCAGCGACGTTAACTTTTTTGTGAGAGTTAAGGTAATTGGGTATCCCTATATAGAAGTGAAAATGCCCTGTTGATCATGAAGATGAAGTGAGCTCTATAGATTGTTTTCTGGAACATCACCGCATACGCATTGTGAAGATAAATTATACTGAGCTTGGAATTGCATTTGTAGTATTGTTACTAAAGTAATACTTTTGAGGCGGACCTTATGCCTTTGTGTTTAGGTTTAGATTCTATTAGTCAAGTAATAACAGTACAAATTTCAATAGAGAATACTACTACGTATGCAAGTCCACGCTCTCGGTATTTGTACACGTTGCGTATTAGATTTTGTGTTGTTGCTATGTTACACGAAACACAAATCAGTCAAATCACACACTCACAAGATTCCTCGGCCTATCAAACAATGCCATGCTCTAGGAATAGATTCCTACCTTGATGAGTACTGGATTTTTTTTTCCAAAGCACGAAGTATTGTTTTCAACCAGAAATGTAAGATAATACGATTATAAAGACATTCAATAACTACGCGTAGTGTTTTTTAAGTTAAGAAATCGAGTAGATTTCCCGTTATTATTAAAATAAAACTAGATAGACACACAATCATTCAATTCTTCGGAACCACGAGTTCAATGTGGTACCTACTCGAAATATCAGAGGTTTTATATGCATATTACTCAATGAAGTCTTGTTTCGTTAGTATAATGAGTGAAAATCGTCAAAGTACAAATCAGTAAATTACGCATAGTGATTAAAGATGAACGAGTTTCATCGCATAATACCTAGTTTATGAAGTTAGAACAATGTTTTAATTTTATGTTTGATGTGATATTTTTTCATGAAGGTAGAAAGGAAACATTTTATTATGGAAAGATAAGGTGATTCTGTAATGCACTAAGAGATAAATAAATACAAAGATGTATAAAAATATAGGTATTTTATTAAAAATTATGGTGATATTATAGGGTCATTGCATGGTAAACGTCACAAAATATCGACTTAAGGCAGTCTACTTTGCTACATGTATATTTGAAGCTTAAAATACAATGATTATTATACATTGTTTTGATAAACTGCGAAATGAGTCACTAAATCTAAGAAAGTAATATATGATACATACACGTCAGTCAAAACTCATAAGAACTATAATGAAAACAAATACAAATTACTTACAATTTTTTCAAAATTACTAAAAGTTTTCAAATAGCAATAACTTTGAATCTAATTCAAAGTTTGTCAAGTACGTAACTATCAAGACGCACTAGCTAGACCGTTGAAAAAACAACGTCAGGCGGTCGTGCCAAAAAAAGAGCAAGACGTACGCCCATTATTTATTTATTTATTTATTTATTCATAAACGTTTGTTAACTTAACAAGCCGCTAATAATTGTTTGTCCCTTTTGCTCTTATCGACACATTGTTAAGACCGAAAGGGACAAACAATTATTAGCGCCTTGTTAAGTTAACAAACGTTTATGAATAAGGGGTTTAGTGTTTTCGCAAAAGCGGGGCGAATCCAGTCAAGTGCAAAAACACGTATCTAAATAATGCAATCACAAATATCGTACGATAATTTTATTATCTTAGAATAAGGCGCACTGGTACTATTTTTTTAAATTTTGCTGCATCTGTATTTTTGCACTGGACTGTACACGGGGCGCGGATTCGCATGCTGGTACAAAAATAGGTGAAATCCGTTAGCGTTATTGCTCTGTGTACCCGCGCCAGCAAACTGAACCCTCTTTTTTTCTTGTCATCATCGTCATACATCCAAAGTAGCTAAGCGAAAATGTTTAAAACAATTGTGGTATATAGTCATTAATGTAATTAAATACACGCTTTTACATACTACACGAAATAGAAAAACTTTGTTGAATTTAGAAATCGCGCATAAAACATTATTTTGATGTTTCATTGTTCAGAAAAAATACGGTTTTCTACAGGATTTCAGTATTAAGTCTTATTTATTCGTTTCAATAGTGTAAATGACAATTTGTAAGTGCATAAACAGATTTGCATACCTATCTGTGTGCTGATTACTAAATATACCACAATTATTTTTAGTATTGCAATCAACCCTTAACACGTTCGACGCTGGTGTTGATTCGTATTTGACTGTCACTGGTGACACAACGTCTTTGACCAAGAATTTTTGACAGGGGTTGCATAGGGTTGCAAGTGACATACATACATGATCAAATAACCTTATGGGTCATTCTCTGAAAGTTTGCCTGCGGTTGGCTGTAATTGACACGACCCCTTTTATACATTTTGTAAAGGACGCGGCAGTTAGGCAGCAGGCAAACTTTCAGAGAATGACCCTTATTTCTATACCACTGGTATTGAAATACGAACATTTTTGACACAATTGTTGTGTCGCCGACTTAGGAGTACAATATTTTCGGTCACGCATCCGTGTCACTTTTGGATTTCTATAGGATAACTTCGATCGGCATAATATTAGCTCTTATTAAAACAGTACCGGAGGCGAACGTGTTAATATAGTTATTGATCATGGTGTACAGCTACTGTTGTAGGAACTTAGGTAGAGAATGGCGGGCAGTTGCTAAGATATACGATACAAAATATACACAAGAACACGCATACGCATAGGCAGTTAGAGTTGCAGCCATCCCTAGGATATGGATCCTGTTTGCAATAAGGCAGCCTCACCTCGCCCGGACCGAATCATAATATCTTTTACATGATACAAAATCATATTTTCTGGATCTACTCATGATTACAGCTAACTTTTACTGTTGGACCATCTTTGAAAAAGTTACCACAAAATCTACATTCAAATTGTGAAACTAGCAGCTGTCGCTAGTTACAAAGACCTGTCATTAATAACGTATACAATGATCCATACTGATCTCTTTCAAATGTGTATACATATACACATTGTAAATGCACTCGACTGCAGTAGTTTTGTTTTTTTTTGCCGAATTCAATATAAGTCCCATAGTAAAAGTTGATGGCAATCACGAGTAGATCCAGATATAATTTTGTATCACGTAAAATATTTCACTTGTAAAACGGCTGAATAACCAGTAACTAAATGTTGATAATAATAAATGAAGCTCCAGCACTATACAACAGTATTCGGTGCTGTTAGTACCTTCGTCCATACTTTTAACTGACAATTCGTAAACGTTATCGCAAAAGTCGCAGTGGCAAAAGAACCACCGAACGTCGATTAGTTGCTGTTTCTACGTCCTTTAGTAAAACTAAAGCCGAGTTTACACCTGTCAGTTATTGCTGCTATTTTTTAAACTAAGTTTTATGCAAACTTACGTTTAATTTTATCATGACGTTTCGGGCATGACGTTACACCCGTTACCGTACCGACGTTTACACAAAAGATCCCAATGGGTCGAAATGTATCCGTAAGGGCCCCACCAATAAGATAAGATACCGTACCGACGTTATGCCCGAAACGTCAAGATAAAATTAAACGTAAGTTTAGGCGGTTAAGACCCGTTTGTCGTTTAAATAAAAGTTATATACAAGAAAGAGATGCAGATATTTCCCACTCTTACCCATATTTTCGTATCAAAACTTGCAGCAATAACTTACAGATGTAAACTCATCTTTAGATAGGTAAATCTTATTTCGACAAACACGATGCTTTATCGACCAATAGTATATCAAATCATCGAAATTACATTATTGTACGAAAAAGAAACTCATTTTTGTTAGTAACTTTGGTGTCATTTTAGTACCTAAGATTCATCAAAATTATGTTCATCACTGGTTATAGTACCTATAAAAATTACCTTCATATTTAAAAAGTATCATGTATTCGTAAATTTATGTTGATTTTCATTAATAGTTATTGCAATTTTTATAACAGTAGAATTTTGATATGAATAAACCTCATTCACTAATTTATTATATACCAGCCTACTGAATCCTTTATATGTTTAATTAATATAATAGTAGAACAAATTTAGTACTTTTAATTACTTACAACAATAAAATCTTTATCTCGTCTGGATAACATTTGAACTCGTCGAGCAATTATATAAAGGTGCATTCAGACCAAGCGAACATTCGCTATTCTAACCTCCCACTCTACGAAATTCGATCGTTACACAAAACGTGATTGGTTGATTTCGTAGAGCGGGGGATAGAACAGCGAATGTTCTTTTGGTCTGAATGCACCTTAAGACATTAGTGATTTCCGGTCTCACCGTAGGTACATTAGGCATAATATAAGAAAACAATATAAAGCACAAGATTTGTATAGCCTAGTTGTCTGACATATTCTTTGCTATGCCTTGTGAGGCAGGTTTATTACCTGCCTAAAAAAAGATGGAAGCCACGGCTAAGACAAGCATCACAGATGTAGTGCAACACTTACTTGTTATAGTTGTTATACAATACAAGGGTGCAGTATTTTACTCGCGAGTATGAAATATACGAGAAGTAATAGTACATTTCCTAACTAGTGCGGGAAAACTTATTTTTGCCGAGGGTGAATGTTGGAGCCCGAGTGAAACGAGGGCGACAATCACCCGAGTAAAAAAAAAATTATGCACGTGTAAGGGACAATTGTTTTCATAACAAGTGCGTCAAAAGATAAATTACCGCGCGTGAAGCGTGCGAAAAGTTCGTTTTTTCGCACTAGTTAGGAAAAATATATTTGCACCCGTGTGTAACACAAAACTTTTCAACTCACTATAGCGGGAATACTCAAAAGAGGCAATTCTTTGGTACGTATGTTCTGAATAGCTGAAATTAACAATGTTGACATTTCAGCGTTCATTGCGTTTCATTGCGTCTTGTCAACTTACAGAACTTGATTATCATTCACTAATACAATAGTACATTACTACCGAGGCCGGGAAGTGACTGGTTGCCGGCCGAATATATGTAGACGGCCGAGCGAAGCGAGGCCGGATAGTATTCGGACGGCAACCCGTCTCTTCATGGCCGAGGTATGTATAATGCTTTTCTCAAACATGCAATGAAATGAAACAAAAAAATGTATCTTCTTTCTAAGAAATTATAAGTCAACTACATAATTAAGTCAATAAAACACAACAAAAGTCAAATACGACACCGACAGTACCGACACCTCATTTTTTTTAAGATTGACCTGTTTGAAAGTTGCAAATTTTTACTTTGAAAAAGCGGTATTAGACGACGGGGTCGGTTGGGTCCAATTAATCGCATGCGATGATCGGGTCCGACGGATCGTACCGTATAATACTGCTTTTTAAATATTATTTTGAGTAGTTATTGTACATTTATTTTAAATTATTTAATTTAAATACCTAATTATAACTGCAAAAATTTGCCAATCATTTTTTGAATACTAATATTACTTACAGATAATTATTGGCTAAATGCCAAGATGCCAGGTCACAACCCTATGTCAAATGAAAATTAAAAAAGAGGCACTTGCCGGCCTAGGCCGGCAACGAGGTGCTTCCCGGCCACTTTTTAGGCACGTAACTACAACATTTCATTGCATGTTTGAGAAAAGGTTATATGTATAAGGTGTGAAATCGAATTGGAGATCAAAAATGTAAACAAATGGGATACCACCACAAAAAAATAATCACGAGAGGGGGGTAATCTAAAATCATTCAAATACTTATAAAAAAATGCGTATTTACCGTCACTGACGGTACGCAGAATTTTTAAATCTTTTATAAAGTTTTAATACAAAACATTAAGCGAAATATATAATTTTTTTTAATGATATATTTCGCTACTTTTAATCAAATGTAAGGTGTTTAATTTATACTACTGGCAATGATAAGAAATCTTAAACATTTGGTTCGCAGTTATAACAATAACTAGTTTATTCGTAATTTAATACGATAACTACACTAAGAACCATTTAAGAGGGTTTGCATTTATAACTATGTACTTCAAAAATCAAAACAAGAGGGTGCACCAAATGACTGTTTTATGAATTTATACTCCTAAAATTAAGCATTACAAAGTATAAAAATTTTTGTATTTTTACCTACAAATCAATAATTTTCATATTTTAATCGAAATGGATTCGATCGTAACTAAGATGAAGACTGAAATTCGTTCCCCGACTATCCTAAAGATTAAAGTAACGCCGACACTCGTTTTCAAACATTGATTATGTTGATTATTTACATCATTCTAGCAAATTTTCTAGGTTTTATTTTTGTAATCAGGAACCGTCGACACTCAGATGTATGTTTTTATTGTCATATCCAAAAATATGTTAACGATTGTAATACTTTGTGTATCGAACATACTTTGACTTTCGCGTAGATACGCATAAAACATTGTCTTCAGGTTTAGTACCTGTAAGGATAGTTGTAAGTGAAGTGTTAAATAAAATAAAATAAAAAACCAATCTCAAAATGCGACGTTAATTTACAAAGGGTCAAAGGTGTTAAAAACTACATTTGATATAAAACGTTTTATACCCCTGGAATGTCACTTTAACATTGACTTTGTAATGTCATGTCATTGACATAGATTGTTTACATTTTTGATCTCGAATTCCATTTCAGAGCTTAGTTATGGAATTTAAGGGCTTATGAATACCCTAAAATATAATTTAGTGTATTCATAAGCCCTGAAAACATTAAATTCCATTAAACATTTAATTCTTTTTTTTTTATAAATCCTCAAACAATTTGTTAACAATTAACATGGAACGACTCATTCATGAGCATTTTACGTTTTGTTATCTGTCAAACGGATGCCTAGGCGCCATGCTACTTTACTCACTCGTGATTAAAATAAGTTTTTACCCGCTCATTAAAGGATAAACGAGCGCTTTACGAGCTAGTGAGGGGAAAAATCCTTTTCCTTCGGTTTTTCACGGAATCTTCATATTGATGTCACTATGAACTTTAATACATATTCATTGCACTGAAGACAGAGAGATGAATTTACAAGTTTCCGTAAAAATACGAAGGAAAAAGATTTGGCACTACATCTGTACTTTATTTACTTATTCAGTTATAGATCATGAAATGATTTCGAGACCAAATCCGTCACAACGCGATAAAAAATTTAATAAAGTCAATACAAATCAGTCACACTGATAAAATTCTTATTGAGATCTACAACACTTTTAGATGATATACAAATTATGACAATGTTAGCGATGACGCGTGACTAATATAAACAATTTTCATTTTCAAGTTATAAAATTCATTTGATCACATATTGTACCAATAACATATAAACATACAAAGTGCTTTGGATCCAGAGCACAAACTCTTCCAATTTTTATTTTAAGGACTGAATGTTTCATCGAAAGCTTTGGCAAATCTAAAACCGACAGAGTTTGTGTTTTGTTGCCAAATAAAAATCAAATTAACAATATATCAAAAGGGAAATAGCATATAATCACAATATAATTTCTTAGTTTAGTCCTATTTTGTTTACCTGTCCTCCGATGTTTCGAGAAATTGGGCGTACACGTCTCGCGTGCACTCACCTTTTTCGTTAAACTTGTATTTGTAGTAGGAGCCGTCAGCGCAAATTACTGAAATTTAAAACAATAACATTAATTTATTTAATTGCTGTAGGTTTTTGGCGGTAAGAATATATACGTCACCACCGCAAATCTTCCCACGGATGTCGTAAGAGTCGACTAAAGGATTGAAGTGTCATTGAATATTAATTTATAGATGATTGATGATAGGGATTTGCCGTGTGGTGACGGCAGTAAGAATACATTTTTCACCAGTCCAACTCCTCCTGCGGGTGTCGTAAGAGTCGACTAAGGGATTGAAGTGTCACTGACCATTCTACAAGATTGATGATGGGCAGCAGCGTCGTCACGGTGGACACATTGCTGCGATCGCCAATCCGCTTGCCCAGCGTAGCGATTATGGGCATTTGCCTCCTAATGCGTCTATGCGCATAGTTAATAGGAGAGGCCTACGTCCAGCAGCAGTGGACTAACAGAGGCTGATGATGATGGGCAGCAGAGTGATCATAGCGGACTCACTACCGCAATCGCGAACCATGCCAGCGTGGCGATTATGGATATTTATCACCTATTGCATCTGCACGCATAGCTAATAGGAGAGGCCCACTTCCAGCAGTGGATTGAGGAGGCTACTGATCAGGGGGCTACCACGAGCTACTATTGATGTGTCAGTTCCATAGAATAACTGTCAAAAACTGACAAGCCGAACCTAAACTGAATCGCATTTACGAGATCATAGTAGCCCCCATGATGTGATATCATTGCTAAAGCTAAACATTTGTTACTGAACTGATAGCACAGATACATTATTTTAGAGGTCTCCTATTCCATCTTTTTTACCCTCTTCAGGAAAGAGGCAACCAAAGTTGAAATTGATAGTGTTGACACAACTGACAAAAATTTAAAGTAAATCTGATGTAGATATCTTAAAATGCAGACACATTTTTTTTCTAAGCTTACCAACTATGGAGCTCTTGTCTACACCAAATGCACAAATACATGGTGGGCCATTTGGTATAGTGAACTTGCAGAAACTC
This sequence comes from Thaumatotibia leucotreta, assembly GCA_025490895.1. Lineage (NCBI taxonomy): Eukaryota > Metazoa > Arthropoda > Insecta > Lepidoptera > Tortricidae > Thaumatotibia > Thaumatotibia leucotreta. The sequence continues at coordinate 65,254 of JALPQI010002618.1, forward strand.
CAGTTGCTTGAGAAGTACTTAGGCAGGAAGTTCACAGTTGCTAGGCTGGACTGTTTGTTTAACTTCTCGTCCTCTAGGCTGAACACATGGACTGTGCCATGGTCTGAAGTCACACACAAATTGGTACTAGTGTGATTGAAGTTTATACAGTAAATAGTGGCCTGAAACCAAAAACATTAGACTTGATAAAAAAATCCTGCTGGTGCCCAAAATTATATTTGGATACATTATTTATAGTTTATTAGATGTATATGTACACCTAGCTGCAAAAATGGACGGCCTGGGCATAGATCTTATAGGCATTCAAAAACGGCAATGCACTTTTTCAGCTTACGGTGCCCTTAGTAAGTGTGAAAATGCTTTAGGTTTAGAATCTAGTTCCCACAAAATATAATATGCTTGTGTTCAGCACAATGTAACTAAATAAACTATTTAAAACACATCTAAATAATGATAATATTGCTCCAATTTACACATATTATTATTCCTTTGTCTATCTTCATGCTATAAGTGTAATGAGAAGAATGACTCTTTCTAGCCATTAGTCATAATCATAACACTCGTAACTTAAGTGATACAAGTTATCTTTACAGAATTAAGTGAATAATAAGTACAATACCCACCAATAAAGTTTGCCCATCAGTCTTTAGAAAGAGCTATGAAGCAGTCTCTTTCCAGTGACCCTTACATTAACCCTTTAACGGGCAGAAAGATGTCAGAAATGTGACATGATGATGACACATTTCGAAACATATTCCCTTTGCCTTATAAAGGGTTATAGCCTGGTACTGTATTGAAATGTGACTAACTAAAACATTATAGAGGCTGTTTTCTATATCAAGTTTTAATAAAGTCAAATTACGGTTACAAAACAGGCATTTTGTTGAAAATAAAATTTTTACCTGATGAGCGCCTCGTCTTAATTCTGCTAATTTCTGTCCTGTGGCTGTGTCAAAAACTCGAATAAGTGTGCCCTTTGAGGAAGCAGTGGCGAGCCGGGTTCCTCCCACATTCAGGGAGAGGCAACTGAGTGGGGCTTCGTGGGCAGCAATTAGATGGCCATCTGGAGTGCTGCTTGTGCTGGCATGGCTGCTCAGTTCAACCAACTAAAAAAAAATATATTTCCTTAAATGAATGTTGTTGTAAAAATATTTTTTATGGTACATGGTTCAGATATTTATCACAGATTTACATAATCCACTTAGAGATATAACTATGTATTGCTTAAATCTAGGTAAACCCTTAAATGCAGTCAGTTGTAAATATGAATTAATGTAACCACCAAAATGACGAAATTGAGTTAAGTATACAGTTTGACTGCAATTTTCCCGTCTATTGAATGTTTATAAAATATAGATTATCTAGAAAAAAAAATTCAAGTTAGCATTAAATTTTCCATTTTTTTAAGTTTCACCTTTAAAAAAAACAATCATTTTCAAAGGTTTCAAAAAATCACTGACAATATCTTAATGTAAGTATGAATTCGTAAGTACAAAATATGTCCTTCCTAATGTAATTGAGGTGAGTATAAAATATCATTGTACTGGTGCTATTTGACTTCAATCTATGAGTTATGTTAAACTATGAAAACTGTAACTGTGGTCACAATGAGTAACTTATTATCAGATAGCCCTCACAATAATGAAACAAATAAGATTAACATCATTGCAATAGATTTAGTATGGCATTATCACTTTTTGGATCAACCAATTAATGTGAAGTTAAAAACCCTTAATTTCAGTCAGCTTTGAAACTACAATTAAGCACTAAATTTCAATAATAATTACAGAGCTGACTACAATTAAGGTTTTTTAATTTCACGCTAATCGGGTGTCCCTAAAAGTGTAAAATCCCCAGTAACCAAAAAGATACAACATACTTTATAAATGTTCAACTTGATTTTGGTCCCTCCTGAAACATTGTTATTTGGTGATTACATCAATTCATATTAGAGCTGACAATAATATGCATCATGTGGACATAGTTAAAGGAAAATGTTCCAACCTCTGAAATTTGTCACTAAGCATAATTACTTTTTTTTTACATTAAATTTATATTTAATAGACACATTTTTGTGGATTGGATCATTTTTCATTAACTACATCCATGTATTCTAGAATCTATTGACAGCATGTTAAAATTGAAATTTAAAGAAATCTTTGTCAAGATCATGCATTTAAGGATGAAAGAGGGTAGCATACAATATGGTTAGCAACCACCTACAATAACTTGTTGTAGCAACTTGATTGGAGCAGCAAACAGATAGTATGTTTGTTGTGTTTCTGTTGAAGTTATTTGTTAAACATGACTTAACAATATTAATTCTTTTACATTACAACAGCTTACAATTAACAACAAGAAGCATAACAATTTTTAATAATCTGGTAAACGTAAACCGATTTGCTTTCTGATTAGTTGTGATTCAGCAACTTTTATCTGACTGAACATATTTTGAGAGTAGGGTAGGAGAGAATAAAGCTGGTAACAGGCCATACACATATTTTGATATCACATACCTGCACATGCCCTGTTTTACGACTTGGATAAGCGAGAACAGCATTGTTGCTGTTTGGGCAAACAACACACAGGCCTTTAGGATTCTGACAGGTCTCAAAAACATTCAGCATCTGAGGCTGTGCCGTGAATGTATAAACCTTAATTAAATTCTCTGCAAAGACAGGAAACATGTTTATCACACAAGATACTATTCAAGATGCTATTTCAATCACTGATAAGAAGTTACTGATAAACTACTTACCCAAAACAACAACAATTCTATCCCTTCTCAGTTTCACAGCTTTAACTGGGCTGTTGAAGTCCAGGGATATAGCAGAGTCCTTCTTCAAGTCGTCCCATATAATGACTCGGTTCGGCGGATAAACGGGCGTCTTCCCCCCGCCGACTAAGGCCATATAATTGCATCTAAACAGCATTTCAACGTAAGATAGGCCACCTTCGGCAAAATTTTGACGCTCTTTTTCTTTAAGAGGGTCACTGTTGAATACTCGAAATCCATTCTCGGTGCCACAAGCAAAACAACCTAAATAAATGACGAAAAAATCTTTAATAATGTAACAGTAAAAAACCGACAAGATAATGTAATTCCAACATGCAAGATCTACTTACCTTGGTCTTGATTAAATCCCACATATAATAGGCCATTTCCGAAGTTGGTTTCTTCGGATAAATTCATCGTGCAGGAATACAGTAATTCTTAAGATGCAGGTAGTTTTATCAATAAACAATAATAAGAAAAATCTGATTCAACGAACATCTCCCATCACTCACAATTAAACACGTTTTTATCGAATCCTTAAACCGATACATGTTCAGAAGCAATGCGACGCTGTCAAATTATTTGAAATTTAGCAATGTCTTTTTTATTTTATATTACTATGATCAAAAAACATACATACGAATATGTATTGTTTTGATCATCATTTATTACTAAACGTAGAAAATGTACTACCTCAAATTACCATGCTAAAATCTTGTTGAAACAAGTGTAAATGAAAGGAAATTTAAACAACGCCTTAGTTATGTCAGGTAAATTATTTGAGATCTTGTTTTAGACGTTCAATAAAAAAATATTGTCGACTAAATCCATACAATTTTGTTTTCAATTTATTTTAATCATTCACTCGAGCGAGTGTCAATGTCAATACTGTCAATGTCATATCAAATTAATGATATGAAATTGTAGTGAAAATTGATATTATTGAATATTGAAAGTTTTTGTTGTAAACAGAATTTCAGAAAACCTATTGCAATGAGTACTATTCAGATAGCAGAATTCGCTTTATGGAAAGCTATTAAACACAAACGTGAAGATAAATATACAACACTGAACCCATATTATTCTTCAAAATCGTATGTATACAAGTTACATTATTGTAATATGGAACAAAAACAAATTTAATAGCTTAGTAAGTTACAAATTAGTTACGAGATTCTTGATTTTAGGGACGAAATTGTACTTACAAATGAGATGATTTGCAGAGTCTGCACTAGCCCTGCCAATATTCCCATCTCAAACAAAATTGATGGACTCAATATTTCGAGCGCCATTAGGACAGTATCTTATGTTTGGGTAAGTAAGAATTACACATATGCTTATACAAAAATATTGTCGTCTGCAACACTTCTTTGTTCACATGTTGTTTTTCCTTCCAGGTTAGTGAGACAGATTCTTATCCAAAATATATCTGTGAGAATTGCTTAGAAGAACTTAAAATTGCTTTATCCTTTAAGAAGAAATGCGAGACATCAGATTCATTGTTTCGCCAAACACATTCCAAGAAACCAGGTAAATTAATATACAACACTTAACAATTTAATAGGGGAATCAATTCTATATTCATTTAATATTATTATTATTTTGTTTTAAGGTACTCAAGCCACTTCAATGGTGAAGCATGATTTTGCTCTAATCATTAATCAAATGCTGGAAAGACGACTAGGCAGCAAGGGGGAAAGGCGTGATAGGAAGAAAAAAAAGCAGAGTAAAGACACACCTAAGAAAAAAATTAAATGTCAGCGATGTGATCTCACATTTGTATCAAAGGTTTGTTTTCCAAATAGAAAAGAACTTAATGGTATAAACTAAATGTCTTGCTACATGAAATTGTATTATCTTTCTCAGAGGAATAAAAATGTTTTAAAAATTATATGTAAATTTAGTTAGTGTCCCAGATGATCATTTTAAATGTGACTGCTTATTGTTTTCAGGAATTATTAGTAGAGCACCGTGTTCAGCAAAATTGCATATGTCCTCCTTGTCCAATTTGTGGAAAACTTGTCTCTCACTTAGGAAGGCACAAGAAAACTGTGCACATGCAAACTGAAAAACATACCTGTCATATATGTGGTAAAATGTTGCATTCAGCAGGTGCTTTGCGAAATCACTTGTAAGTTGATAAGTTTATAAATATCTATGAATTCTATTAAAAATTACTTCATATGAACAGTCAAAATTCCATTTCTGAATGTAATTTTTCTTATAGTTGTATATTTTTGCAGGTTAGTGCATTCTGACAAATTTAACTACCCCTGCCCACTGTGTCCTTACAAAGGGAAGCAGCAGGCTTACCTTACACTGCACATGAGAATCCACACTGGTGAGAAACCATACCTGTGTTCAGTGTGTCCTGCTAAGTTTGTGAACCCTAGCAACCTGAGGAAACATCAACTGACACATTCAAGTAAAAAGTTTGAGGTAGTATAATTCTAATCCTATACAAGTTTAAATGGGCTACTTTTTTAAGCCATTTTGTCCATTTGGTCCATTGTTCTTGATATTTACAATAGTAATGATGAATTGCTAATTATTGACCACAGTTATCAACACACTCAAAATTTAAATTCCTGTTTGTTAATATTGCCTTTATGTATGATGTCTAATAAACAATGCTTGGCTTTTCATACTAAATGACAACTATCACATGACATTTAGTATGAAAACAGCTCACCCCCACCAAGCATTGCTAATAAATCTACATTTGTGTTCTATGTCAAATCTTATGATTCTTATAAATCATTAAAATTATTTAGGTAATTAGTGATATAATTTTATTTTATATTACAGTGTAATAAATGCAAGAGACAATTTCGGTTAATGAAATCCCTGCAGGAACATTATGATGCAGCTCATTTAAATATTAGATACAGGTGCTCCATTTGTGGCCGTGATTTATGGACAAGGTATCACTATAATGTATTATTATTATGAAGCCACATTTCATTTCCATAATAGCATAGGATAAGTTGCATTGGAAATTTGAGACTTGGTAGCCATTCCAGAGATTGCCTAGGTGCACTACCATACCTTATAATTGCCTATTTGCAATGAAATTATGCTGTACCAAGTTTCCCAATTCTTAGAAATATTTAACTACTTTTGAGTTTTTGCTTATTGAGTGTTTACAATGATTAAAATACATAATATTTCATTTCAGGAGGAAATTACTAAGCCATGAATTGAGAGTGCATAAGAGAGAAAAACATAAATTGTATAATGAAATGTATAAAGTGGTTCTTAATGAGGAAAAAGAACAATTATAAAATATTGTGATTGTGATGAAACAATCTCTACCAATATCTATGTTTTAATCATGCTAACCTGTATTTAAAAGCAAAATGTGTTATTATTTGTATTATAGTCATGTTTATTTAAATTAAAAAAACTGTTTAGATACCGGCATTTTTATTTTTCGAATAGGTAGATGTATAAAATTGTAATAGACAAACACTTATGGTAAAATAATATATGGTATAGATATTATGAGTTAGCAACTTGTTTCAAAGGCCCCTCTAAGTACTGTGCTATGGCATTTATCTTCTCTTTCAAGATACCAAATCCCACAGATTCCTTGGCATACAAACACAGTAATAAGTTTGCAACTTGAGTAATAGCAATTTTTCCATTGTTGCAATCTACCAATATTAGATGCAATTTGTCTTCTTTAAAAACATTTTTTCCATTTTTTTCATATGCAGACCACACATTACTTGCTATTGCTGCTGTTACTCTAGCATCTTTGTCATTGTATCCAGAATATGCCAAAAGTGCTCCTTGGTGATTCAACAACCTATAAATAAAAATATTACTTACCAACTAAAAGAAATTGCAAAATGTATTTATTAATTATATAAACTGTTACACATCCCACAGTTAAGCATTCCATACATAGCTTTGGATTGCATTGTAGATGATTGCAGCTTTTCCTACGATGTCTAGCTTCATCTCATCTGACAAGTTAGTTTCGAGATGGGATGTTGGTATGATCTAGTGAAAAAAATTAAGGAACGCCAACAAAATATAGCCTTTTCGTAATACTTACAATGTGTTCTCTACTCCTCCTGTATTTGCTTGGCTTAGGACCTGAGTCAACGCCTTTGGCTTCAACATTTTAATGATAAAAAACAAAAACGAGATTTGTAAATTGTTGTAGTGAAACGTTATTTAAAGATACTTAACTTTTGGAAATCAAGTACTAATAGTAATACTAATAGATTTAGAATTGAGCTGTCTTTTCAAACAATATTTTATACCGTGTTATATACAAAGAATAAAATACTTGATGAGTGTCGACATCGACAGAATTTAATCCTATCCCTAACCTAATGTCATCGTCAGTGAAGTCAGTGACAGACGGCTAATGCTACCAACATAACAAAAACCAAACACCGCCGCGTTCATAAACCGATTATTTAACCCATTCAGCGCTAATCACGCAGCGTATGCGTGATTTTGCAACGCCGCTTAGCCACTGATCACGCACCTGTTGCGTTATTTTGTTAAGTCGTTTATCTCCATCATTTTTAAACTTATGGACTTAATATTGTCCATTTGACATAGTTAAAACATAAGGCTAAAATACTTTATACATATGTTTAGTATATTATTCCTGTATTCTACTTTTTTTTAACGCTAAACAAAAAATAGAGAATTCAGGGGATCGTAAATATTTTTTCATTATCTAACAACTGTAATGAAATGTAAATAAATATTCAAATGCAATATTAGCATAACCAGACAAAATATTACTATTTACGGTACTTTTGAGAATCACGCCAACGTGTTGTGATTCAGTGGGCGAAGCGTGTTGCATTTTGAGCTCCACTAGAATAACGAAACTCAATAAAATATACATATTTAATATGGACCTTAGCCCGCGCATGTACGGGTTATTTTGGCGTGATTCAAAATGGTGTTTATATTCTTTGTAAGATTATAAAGACTTTACAGGGGTAATGGATGGCGATATGCAGCATTTGTTTCTAACCAGCGATATTATATGTATGTTATACTGAAATATTTAAGTTCGTAAATTATATAAAAAGTATGCGTAATAAGGTATACAAATGTTTGATGGTTTTTGAGTTTTAGTGAACAGACAGATCTAGTGCATTTATTTAGATGTTGGTAAGTACATGTACACGTACAGATACTATAAAAATACTTCAAATAAAGTTTTAGTTTACACACAGTTAGGTAGGTAGGTACAGTGAAAAGGACCGGGTTAGAAAAAATGCAATAAATAAATATACCGATGAAATAAAACTATGAAAACGGATAAACTCGCGTATATTAACTAATTTTAACTTCATCTAACTAATCTTCTAATTTTAACGTCGGAATGAAGTTAAAATTAGTTAATGTACGCGAGTGTATCCGTTTTCATAGTTTTATTAATTTCATGTGTAATCCTCGCGGTAACCGAAGAAAATAGTAAAAATACCGATGTAATAGCATTTGTTTGATGATGCAAATATAGATGTATGCTTCAGTCGATAAAGACACCCAAATATCCTTATCTGTATGAAAACAAAATAGATACAATGGATGGCGGTGACTTTGTTGACGGCGTAAATTTAAAGATAGAAATTTGCGGCGATTTCAATGGCGAATAAGTGGAATTTACACAAAAGATCCTTATCAGTATAACCTTCCGATGTAGGCAGTTAAAGTTGTCAACTGGTACCTGAATGAACCAAGACAATGGAAACAATGGATGGTGGCTACTTCTAATGACGATGCCCCTTTCAACAGATAAATAAAATTCACACGCAAAAGTTTTTATCGGCATAACCTAACGATTTTGGTAGACTAAGTTGACATTATTTATTTATTTATTATTTATATAGATTAGTCTTGGCTCGTCCTTTGACTATAGCGCATCTTTGTTTCGTGATCTTGTGTGTCGTGTGTATTGTGATTCTCTTTCGACCTACTTGTCGATTTTCTGACCCCGAACCTGCATTCACCTACTGACCTAGCTATGAACGCTGATAACCCGAATACGCTTTCCACCATTGACTTAGCTGTGAACTCTTTATCTCCAACTGCACTTGAAATGAACGACCCAATTTTGAACATGGACACCGATTTGACTGCTCTAGGATTGGAGCTCACTGATGAAGAAAATTTATCAGCATATAATAGTGAGTATCATAATTATGGCCTTAAAACATTAAAAATAGCTTTACAATCTTTCACCACAGTAACTGTTTCCGTAGCCTAATAGTTAATTAGCTGATAACGCCTCAAAGGCAATGAAGTCCTCCATTTGGAATTGTTCAATTCAGAAAAAACGCAAATGAATAATATAAATAATTCAATATCGTAAAATGTGTTGCTTCGGGGTTCCTTCTATTCGCAGTCGAATTATCATGAAAACTGCGTAAATATGGAGTAATCCAACTAAGTTAACTAAATAACAATTCAATAATAATATATTAATTGCAAGCGCAGTGCAGTTTTTTGTGGCAAAAACTGCCAAAAAATATTTTGTTTATTTGATGGTGCGATAATAATGATCAACTTTACTTTTAGATTAAGTGAAAGTTATGTTTTACATTTCATGTAAAATGTGTAAAAGTTATGAATAAATGCAATGTTAGCAAATTAATAGTTTTTTATTTCATTTCCAAGTACTGTTTTGTTAGCGCTGTCGGAGCTTTTAAGCGCTTAAACTACAATCAATTTCATCGATAAATTACCATGCATTTTCTTTTTTGTGCCGACGATAATTAAATGGCGGCAATTTTAAAATTTCAAACAGACGAATGCGAGTGCACGTGGTATTTTTAATTATTCGTTTGTTATCGGTCCTATCTTTGCAAAAAAAAATCTCGTTAGAGAGCTCATCAGATAAGCAAACTAATAAAGCTAATCATTTGACTCTACTATGTCAACAACAATGCCAAACATTTTTTTTTTATTAAAAATAGTAACAAATTCACCTTCATTTTTTAATTAATTTAATTTTGGATGAAAACTAGCTCATTAAGATAGGTTTTTGGTGTTATTATTTGCTAGTACAGGATGTTAGCTAAAAATAACACGATAATTACAGTTATACCTTCAGTAATTTAAGGAATTACAATACAAGTGCTCAAACATAAACCAAAAATGTGGATTTTTTTGTAGGCAAGGTACTCTCCAACAGCTGCTGCATTAGCGTTCCCGTTGTAAAATCCATAAACAAATGATTGTCAGCAGTGTGCTGACTAGTGAAGTGGCCGCCTTCCATCCTCCCAGTGCATGTTTGAGCACTTGTAATGCCTAAAGTACTTAAGGTATAACTGTAATTATGTGGTTATTTTTTAGCTATCATCATGTACTAACAAATAACAACACCAAAAACCTATCTTCACGACCTAGTATTCATGCAAAATTAAATTAATTGAAAAATGAAGGTGAATTTGTTAATATTTTTAGTAAAAAAAATTTTTTTTGACCTTGTTGTTGACTCTACTAAAAAAATTTTTTTTGACCTTCTTGTTGAAATAGTAGAGTCAAATGATTAGCTTTATTAGTTTGCTTATCTAATGACTTCTCTAACAAAATTTTTTTTGCAAGGATAGGACCGATAACAAACGTGTTATTCCAGAAATACCACGTGCACCCGTAATCATCTGTTTGAAATTTTAAAATTGCCGCCATTTAACTAACGTTGGTACAAAAGAATTGTATGGTAATTTATCGATGAAATTGATTGTAGTTTAAGCCCTCCGACACCGCTAACCAAACACCCTGTATAAAGTTAACTACATCAGAAGTGAAATTTTGTTGACCATTTATACTCTGAGACGTACTTATGTTGGTTATAATTAGGAACTTTTTTGTGAGTACCAACCCCAATATCACAAAAATAAATCATCTGTTAAGTATAAATTGTGCAGATATGATTCTATGAAATTTATAAAACAGCAGACATTGTTTCGCGATGACAACTTACGAATGTAAATAGCAAATAAAATTTCACCCGTCAGTTATTTATTTCAACAAACAAATATTCAGATATTTATTTCAACAAATAAATATCTTACAATAGTAGTAAATAATTTCACTGGTTAAAGTAATTTCCGGCATAACGCCATCCAATATGTACAACATCACGGGCGCGCGATACTGTGCGCCGCCGAGCCACTGAGTAACGCCACTTGTGCGTGACTCTGCAATGGCAAGTTTGAATGTATGGTAGCGCGCCGTACTTGGATCGAGAGTTCGAGCGTCGCCCTGAATGGGTGCGTCGTCGATTTATCACATCGAGCGAGTTTCTTTTCATTCGGGACTTTGGAAATTGCGTTGTGTTGTCGTTCGTTACTGTCGAAGTTCGTTTTGCATATAGTATTTTTCAAGTAACATATCATAACTGCTGAGCAATAATCATTATGAATATTTTTCCAATGGGCCCCCATTGGCACTGGGCCTATGTATGCCTAGCCTAGGTGCTGTTTTAAAATAGATTCAGTTTAGAGCAGGTTTGCAAGGCATATTCATCCCGTTTTTGGGTTAAGCAAATAATAACTACTCATGTGAATACAATTAATAATATTTTAATTTTTTATAACTATTTTCACCAGCCTTTGTCTTTTTCATTAGAACTCTCATAAGATGTTCAGGTAGACAAAAGAAACATATTTAAAATTCAAACATCAAAGAAAACAATACAGAGCAAAAAAAATACTTTAACATCCATTATTTCATTTTCTTCTGCTTGATTAAATAGTTCCTGAAAGCAATCTGTTTGTCTTTAAATGATCGTTTGATCTTGCCTTTGGCTTTATGTTTAACCATTTGATAGTTCTTAGTTTTCCTCTTTTCTCTATTAGTTTTAGAACAATGTATATTCTTCCTTCTGTCTTTGTAACCATATTTATCTCTTTCTTCCCTTCCTTTGAGGACTGATTCAAGTCTAGCATTTTTGTCATGCTTCCTCTTTTTATGGATGTTCTCAATAGCTGAAAGTTGAACTAGTTCTCCAGATTCTTCTTCATCTTCTACAAAACTCTTGTTCCTCTTAACACCACTCACATGTTTCTTTACCTGTGCAGCATCAATTCTCTTAAAATCTTCATCAGTGAATATAGTTTCCATTGCTATATTTCGAGCAGTAGCAACTTTTTCTGCAATATCTTCTTTATTTAACTTTCTTTTGGCTTTCAATATTTTTCTAGTTGTTCCATTTCCAGTGTTTGTATCTTTATCCTCTTGCTGGTTATCATTGTTTTCTTCCTCTTCCTCAATATCTTCTTCTTCCTCCTCTTCATCTCCATCATCACTATCTTCCTCACTGTCAGATATATCAATTTCAGACTGATCTGAATCCACATCCACCCAGTCATCACTGTCAGATTCATTACCTTTTTTCTTATTTCCTTTCTTCTTCTTTTTTTCCTCTTCTGTGATATCCTTCTTTTCTAAAAGAATTTCAGAGCCTGGAACATAGTCTTTGATGTCCATATCACCATATTTCTTTGATTTAAGCTCTAAGGATGCCTCAGTTGGCCTTCCCCTGTCTTTTTTGTGCAGAAGATCGGGCATTGATTGCCTGTATAACTGAATTAGGGATCTGGCAGCCATCATGACAGATTTTTCTTTGTAGTTTTTATACTGTACTAAATCTCTCAACAGATCTTCTGTGATAGCAAGTGGGCAGCGAGCACAGATCTCTCTTACTGCATTTAGGCCAACTGCCATAACATCTGTGGAGTTCCTTTCAGTGATGAAGTTATTTGCAATGGCTCTCATGACAGGTTCAATAATTTCAGCTGGTACAAGTTCATGTGAAGCCTGAGCTGCAAACTGAAGTATTCTCGTGACTTCTCTCTGATGTGGCAGAAGGAGCCTTGCAATAAATGGGTAATAATTAAACAAGAACAAATTGTGTAATCCAATAAGTCTTGATATAACATCTAGGCACATTAATTTCACTTCAAATCTTTCATTGGATGACTCCATCAATTTGAACAATTTCTCAGCAAAACCTTGTGGATTGTTGAGTAAGTGTAATGCAGAGAAATTAAAAGTAGGAGCCTTTTCCTTCTTCTTTTTTAATTTCTTTGCAACTTTCTTCACTTTTTCTACCATCTTATCTCTTTTCCTTGTTTTCTTGTTGAATTTATTGGCAATCATAGTGTCTCGTGGATCTACTTCATCTTCACTATCTGAGTTTTCTTCCTTTTCAGCTTCATCACGGCCCAAGAAGAATTTTAATGAAGCCACCATTACCTTAGTTATTTTGGAAAAACATCCAATATCAGCAATTATGTTAACAGTTTTCTGATCATTCCATATGTTCTTATGATAAAGCTCTATCAAAATATCCAAAGATAATTTTGCAGCCTTGGCATCAGAGTTCCTTAGCATTGAAAACATAAAGTTTTGCAAGGTTGAGTTAAACTTCATATCTTTATGTTTCATGTTCATGTTCTTAATATCCGTGATGATGTGAGTTTTTAAGAACTCTCTCAAGTGCTTGTCTTGACATTTCAATAAATTAAAAAACAGTTCCAATAAATCAAAAGGTGTGATAAAGTTCTTATTTCTCAATAAAATTAAGCATTTGCACAATGCAAGACGCATATCATTGTGCAAAGTTGTGTTGTGACTTTTTAAGATATCAATTATTTTCTGAGGAAAAGATTTCATGTCTTCGAGATAACATTGTGCTACCTGAGCTAGAAACATTGATTGTTCATCTAATTTCTTGTTGTACTGCGTCGGATTAAGGTTGAATATCTCCAAAGTGGTTTCAAAATGAGCCAATTGCTGGTTAAATTCTTCTTTATATGATTCTGGATCCCTTTTGATTAGATTTTGCAGCTGGGTCAGGTTGTTGGGCAGTTGATTATTATGGCGCACCATTTTGAATGTCGTGTTCACCTGTTCACGGTTATTCACACCATTTAAATATTTTATGATTCATTAATTTATTTATCTACGTTCTTATTACACCTGAACTCACGTTTATATTATTAAAGCTTCGTTTAACAAAATCTAACCTCAAATGAATTAATAGCTGTCACGACACGAGTCACGATCACGATGTTTCAGTGACATATATGAGTGACACTGACATACACCGTGTGTTCAATAAACAATCCGAAATTAACGCGTTTTTTTACGATGTTTGAATAGCTTCAGTTTTCAATGCGATATTTTGAAAATAATATAATTCATTAGTAAGATACGTATTCACTGAATATATGCAAATAATCCTCGCGCATAATTTTATTATCGTCTACAAAAAATTAGTACCATAGATGATTTTTGATTATCTGTCTTCTCAAACAAGAAGTTTGTTCTGTCATTCAGCCACGTCATTTTCGCTTGATAGATGATAGTATACGCGGCGTTAAAAAGATAAGGAGTGCTCTAAAATATTAAACCATGAACATATTCCGTTTACTTGGTGATTTGTCCCACCTTCTAGCTATTATTATACTATTACTCAAAATATGGAAAACAAGATCATGTGCAGGTACAGCAGTTCCCCTATGGGTTTTTACATGACCGGCATGCTCGGCGTCTGTTATGTTATGTGAAATGATCAACGAAGAGGTTTCGATTAAAGTAAATGTATTTGTTTTCTGTTACTTTTCAGGCATATCTGGAAAATCGCAGATACTCTTTGCAGTAGTGTACACGATGCGGTATTTGGATTTGTTGACGACTTACGTCTCCGCTTATAACACTGTTATGAAACTGGTGTTCATTGTCGCTTCATGCGCTACTGTTTATTTGATCTACGTCAAGGTCAGAGCCACATATGACCATAATCATGACACGTTCAGAATTGAATTTCTGTTGATTCCATGCTTTGTGTTGGCACTGCTGATTCACCATGACTTCACTGTGCTGGAGGTTAGTGTTGTCAAGATGTCAATTAGTCTCCAATCATAAACTTGTTTAAGGACATAATATATAGCATGTCTAGTAATAATCTTGTTAATAACAACAAGAGCAAGAGAACATCCACTATGATGTTAACTTAGTTCTAAAATGTTAGGTTGAATTCTCAACATCAAAGGCATTAGGTGAGATTTAGCAATTTCTCTTATTTGTAAGTGTAACTTTATGTTTTAGACATAGATGTGAAATTTAGATATATGTCTCGAAACCAACCTTATGCCTCTCATGTTGACCATTTTTGTATTTATTTTCTACTCATTCTTAGCAAAACTATTAGCTACTTTGATCATAGAGAAGTTCATGTAATGCACGTTTTCAACAATGTTTTATCATTTACAGGTCATGTGGACATTTTCCATTTACTTGGAATCAGTTGCCATTCTGCCGCAGCTGTTCTTAGTGTCAAAGACAGGAGAAGCAGAGAGCATCACTTCTCATTACCTGTTTGCCCTTGGATCATACAGAGCCCTCTATTTACTTAACTGGGTAATAATTCTTTCTCATTTATTTAGCAGCATAATATTATAATATATGTACAAATTCTACATCTGGCCCATTCCCTTAAAAACTTTAGCATGATTCAGTTAAAATATTGCTGTTAGATCAATGGTGTTACCTGTGTGGCTTGCAATGTATAAGAGATACAACACATTCATGAATTTGTATCAATACATTGATATTTTGGTACAAATCTGGTGAAGCTAATAAATAAATACTTATTTATTAGACAGACAAGAGGACACATGAAATTCTTTGTTTAGTAATAAATTATTGGTCTCTGTTCCTAGTTGTCATAGGAAAGATAGTTTTCATTTAAAAGGAAGAAATATACTTCTGCATATAGCTGAAAAACTTAAGCCATTTACCTAAACTGAGTGTAATAAAGTAATTTGTTAGAAATTCTTAGAATATTTATATTTGGATAAATGTTTACAAAAAACATTGTGTCACATTTAATGAAGATGTGTTCAATAATAACTTAATAACACTGAAGTTAAGATGAGGTCAGGTTGTCTGGATACAGATGAAATCTAAAATTAGGGATTTGGAAAACACATTTTCCTCTGAGTGTAATTTTTAAGTGAAATTCGTAAAAGAAATTAAGAGATTGAAAACAGTACCACTGTCATCCAAAGCAGTAGGAATTTAACCAAATTTTTGTAAGAAAGTATTTCACACAGTAATTTTGTTTCGATTTTCAGGTGTACCGCTATGTTGCAGAAGATCATTACGAGCTAATTGCTATTGTTGCTGGTGTTGTGCAGACCGTCTTGTATTGCGATTTCTTCTATCTATACATCACTAAAGGTAAAGATCAGTCAGGCTACGAATTTCTTATCTCATAAGGTGGTGTGTAAGAAATTTACAGTATTTAATTATTTTATTGGTCTATTTTTGATGCGGTTGCTACTGAAAATGTGAACCCGAAAATGATTAAAAAAAACCATATGACCATAATTTCATGTAGAAATGCAGTTGTTATATTAGGCGCGATATTGTCGCTATGACGTAATTTCTACAATACAGCATGAAAAGGGAACAGCAGTACATATTACTAAATAAAATTTACTAAAAGGTCTGTATAATCAGTTCCAAAAACTTGTGCCAACCAATGTATCGAAATAATTTGATATATCAAACTATTTGGCCTCTTTGACTCCTGTAAAGTATTTTCTTGCTGATTGTACTGTTATTTTCTTACTGGGAAGTGCGGTTGGTGTGAATGATGGCTCTTGCTGAGCAAGTTTTGGAAGTACCTAAATCACCGAATTGTAAAAAGTAATGGATAGAACACGGATCATATACGTACATGCACAACAGTACTGTACACAAATACACAAGACTTATAGCAACTAACATGATTAAATAGTTGAGGCAATAGAAAGTATGTTTGAATGAAATTAGAAATTGTAAAAAGGCCGTAATTTAGAACTAATAGCCAGAACAAATGGTTTCATGAGAGGAATTTGAGTATGACAAATAATTAATAATTATCATCATGCATTCCTACATGTTAAATCGTTTTTTTCTTTTTTTCAGTTCTCAAAGGAAAGAAGCTGCAACTACCGGCTTAATGATGCAATATTACTTTACACAGGTGTTGTGAAGGTGTGTTTTATAAGCCAATAATTTACCTAAGATCTAGATATACAACCTTTGTCAGTATAGTTGTGGAAATGTTGATTACTGAAACAGATTATGTGTGAGGAATTTTATACTTAATTAACATTACTTTTATTTTAATTTGCGTAATTTGATCAGTATAAAGTTACTAGAGCGGTAAATTTAAACTTGTTTGGCTAAACACAATATTATTATGTTAATAAAATTATTAACACAGATCAAAATTTATTGCTTATTATTACATTTATTAGTTATGAATCGTTTCTTAAGCTTATTATGAATGAAGTTTATATTTATATGTATTGTAAAATGTACTAATAATTTGCTATTCCGTATCCGTAGATAGGTTTCGAAACAATTACTATAGTTTCTATGTCTGTAACATTGCCCTAAAGTTTTAGACCTATTTGTGGATGTACCACCACATGTTTATCGCTAACTACACCACCAGTTTAAGTAAAGGTTTTCAGCACAAAAGAAAAACCCCCAGACAGAAACGTAGAGCTACAACATTTGCCTAGCAATAGCAGTGTATGTATTTAGGCCAATGACTGCTTTGCAAAAATGTTGGTAGAAAATCATCGTTGGTTAAAACAGAAATTATTATTTGGAGATATGCATTAATGAGTTAGTGGACACATTACTGCGATCGTCAATCCGCTTGCCCAGCGTGGCGATTATGGGCATTTACCTCCTAATGCGTCTATACGCATAGTTAATAGGAGAGGCCTACGTCCAGCAGTGGACAAACATAGGCTGATGATGATGACGATGATTAATGAGTTATCTTTTGACAATATCTATCATTGATAGATGGAGGGATGTTGATCTTCATACTTTTGAATGTAAATATTTAACTAAATTGCACCCCAACGATGTTACCCGCATTTAATTATGAAAAAAAAATTTCAAAGTTTCCCAATCCAGAAATGAAGGGCTATGTGCATTTTCAGTTTATGATACACCTAATTAGTATCTAGTTTCTATATTAACTAATAATGATATACATATGATATGATAGGGTGAAGTGTGTGAACATTAGACTTCATTCATGTTCACAAACTTAACGAGGCAAGCAATTATACACGTTTATCATAACCCGTATCTAAAACTCAAAATTTACAATACGGGTCGTTGTCCGCACGAAGTTTTGGTTATATGCTTAAGAAGCTAAGTCTTGTATTAATTAGAGATCAAACTATTGAGTTTTTATATTTTACGCTGAGCTGCATTAAAAAGTGAATAGGATTATGAGCCACATGTAATCCTAAAATATTCGTAGTAGTCTATTTTGGTATATATAAAACTGCGTGTGGGAGTAATTGAATAACCAATTTGTCTTGCTGGTTAAGATTATCGACCGATTTTGAACGGTCCGTATCACATTAGCCACAGCCAATCGATCGATCGGCCGCATGATACGTTGGTTAACTTTATCAGCGGACCAGCAATGATTATGTAAATACATTTTTTTTGTACCTCAGTGTCATTTATTGAAACGTATTGTATGTATTGTCTGCAATAAAATCGTATCTAAATAAATTTGAAAGTGACAGTATGCGGTGTTTTTTTTCTCAATTCTCTAATGTTGCTTTCTATAATTTACATTTTTTTTGTACATATTTTGCAAATATAAGTACTTATTTAGTCATGAAAACTTAGGTTATCATATTTAAGACGAGGGAGTAAGGGCCTACAATAAATTTTATAAGAATTAGTTAGTTGATTGTAAGTAGACACTGCCGGGGTGACAAGAAAACCATGTATATTTCACACAATTTTTGTCTCACAGCACAGACAAAACACCAAGTTACCTTTAATGAAATATTTACTATTTTATTTCAATCAATTCTACTTTACATTACTTTTTAAATAACACTGCTGCATAAGAACTTAAATCAGCGACGTGTATTTGTTCCTGAAACAACAAACACAAACTTAGTACCTATTTACATTCTCTTGAGCCATTTCCGATATTTCAAATTTAGTTCAGTGTGTCATTTTATGCTTCCCGATACTTTTTTTGGTGACTAACCATTTCAGACCAGACACACTTTAAAATATAAATTGAGCCTTTTTATGAACTGCTCTACAACTTTTTATTACTAAACATTTTCCGATTTAAGCTGCTCTGTGTTTCTCAGTACTATGATAAAATAAACTTGGTAGGTATTTACGTGGGTTGTATAAGTAGGTGAGCCACTTGTACAAATAGGTTCGGTGTACCAATGAATGACACATTTAACATTTTAGAATACTAATAGGCCTCTACACGATCGGGTCCAACCGCCAACCGTCGTAATCGACCTATTCTAGGGTTCCGTAGTAAACAAGGAGGGATCCTATGTCCCTTTGTCTGCCTGTCCGCAGTTCAATTTAGTACAGGTATAGATATAATTACGCCGACAAAGTAGTAGAATAAAATATAGAAAAAAAAAACGATCCGATCGGGTTGGGTCGGGTCGTTGAGTCAACTTGTTACTTTGTATGCGCTCGTGATCAAGGCCGTTGGAATCAACCAAATATCAGTTTGGGTAAAACGACGTTCTAAACGGTCTGTTTTTACATCAATCCAATCCAGGATGCTACGACAAGTTGCTAATCGCTAACGCTTCATCGTGAATCGTAAACGAAAGGCAGCTATGACAGTCTTTGTCGCACTAATATGAAAGAGTAACGGAGAGAGAAAGCTACGATACGCTACTAAAGTAGAGGCATCGTAAGAAGTCGTTTTTGACGTTTGTTTGCACATGAAGTTCTGTAAATGTTGACAGTTGGTATCATGAATGTAGGATTAATATGGATTTGACAACGTTATAATAATAGCAAGAACGAAAGGGATGGTCTTATGAAACTTTTTACTAGTGGAAGTGAAAAGGAACGATAATCGTCCGTCCTTATCACTGTGCCACTATTTTTTGTGTGTGTGTGCATTAGATGCTAAATGTAAGTGCCAGACAAATGCGTTGAATACGTCACTAAGTGCCTGTGTGGCACTTTCTTCTTAGTAGTAAGTGACTATGTCTATCCCTCTTAGTGGCACACTATGTGCGGCCCCTCGGTTGGTATAATGGAGCAAATGTCAAACTTCATTGTTGCCTGTACGGAATAGTGATGTTACTGCTGTTGCTGCAATTTACCGATACGTCAATCGAAATAAATAAGTAAACCTTTTTTTATGGAGGTACGAAAATTTGCTATAATAGTAGGTACGCACATATTTTCTAAAAGTTTGTCATGGTTTCGACAGGTCCTCGCGAGCCCGTGTGCCCGGTGGATACGCGGCTTTACAGACTGTGTGGAACTTGACAACCTGATAAATGTCAAAATTGTTATTCAATTCAATGTATTTATTCACATAAGCTAGTATTAACACCAAATCACTTACTAGTTACATCATAAAAATAAATAAAAAATTAAATTATGTTAACCCTCTGCGACTGACGTTACGTCTATCAGACACCCGTATTTTGCAATTAGGCCATTACGATGTTGATAACAAGATTCAATAATTTCACGTCACGTGACCACGTCAGTGGCAGAGGGTTAAAATAATAGTAAGCTCATAATAATTACAAATTCAATTATAAAATCACGTATAATTTTATTTTTCGTAGAATAATAATTTATATACCACTACGTTATTTATCACCTAGATGTGCTCTGATTTTAATAAATGGTTTTAGTGAGTTTATATACTGTATATACGGCATTTCTCTATTTGGCATATCTACATTGCACTCTGAGCTAGCAGCACGCAAGTTTGCCAACGTGGGTTGGGAGTGGATCGCTGCAGGCTGGCAAACTCGCGCACAAGCTCATGGTAGTCATGGTCTCAACCAATGTCAGTTCTGCATTGACATTACTACCAAGTGAAACTACGTACCTATATTGCATATCCGACTCCGATACTATTTGACCTGGCATTACATTTGGACATCGATTACCTACTGCTATTAATTGTTGACCCTTGATTTTTAATTTTGGACAGTTTATGCTTCTGATTGGATATAGTTACTATATCTCGCTAACAGAGTTTGTGGTTGCTATGAATTTTGCTTATAGAGGTCACGTCCTATCCGTCCTATAAAACATCTTACCTAAATGCGACTTTACGTCATTATGACGTCACCGGCTCCAAATTTTCGCTGCCTGCTAAAGGTGCGTTCAAACCAAAAGAGCATTCGCTATTCTAACCCCTCTCTATTCTAATCACTCTACGAAATTCGATCGTTACACAAAACGTGAATGGTTGATTTCGTAGAACGGGCGATAGAACAGCGAATGCTCTTTTGGTTTGAACGCACCTTAATGATTCTAAGTAAGATTACCAAACACTTTTTTAATTCGGATTACCTAACACTTTTTTAATTAAACTTTTTCAATGGCAAGTACCAGATCTAACGCCCTTTCGCACTTGACTGAAAATTTTACGACGGTAAAATCGAGCGTTTCTCAACACTATTGTGAGCTGTCAAAAACGACTTCTTACGATGCCGCTACTTTTTTAAGCGTTAGTGATTGGCAACTCGACTAAGCATACAGGTCTACTACCGCGAAAATCGCAATTTGTAAATTTGGAGGATTTTTCTCCGTCACTCCAACGAAGATGTCGTTAGAGTGACAGAGACAAATCCTCGAAATTTCTCGCCTATTTCTCAAAAGCTTGTAACTTGTAATACTAGCTGGGTCGCGTTTTATAAAGTTACAATTTACAATTTCGCTGTTTGCCTCTCTAACGCACGCACATATTGGCTAGAAAGAGAGGCAAACAGCGAAATTGTAAATTGTAACCTTATCTAGTTAATGGTGTTAAAAAGAGACTTACACTTGTATTACAAGTTACTTTTGAGAAACGGGCCCCCGATCATGTAGAAGCCCTGTAAGCTATGCTATTTACCTTCAGTGTGGTGTTGTTGTTTAGTAAATGCATGATACCGTCGGAAAGTGTGCTTTCACTGATGACTGCCGTGTAAGCCACGCCCATGAGCAGGTTTTCTTTTATCTAAAATGAGTGACAAGTATCTGTTAAAAATATTTTCTATCTGTAGTTTAGTTCATTTATAGAAGTCTAACGTGTCCAAACAAATACTCGTATGGACGCTTCAACAGGGTTGGGTAAAAAGTCTAATTACTCTTTCCGATTACATTTTTATATGAACAAGATTACGAAGTAGGTACACATACAAATGTAAAGTATGGCAAGAAAGTTGGCAGTTTGCACTTGGTCTCGTCCTTTTCAAATTCATCTAAAGACTACGAGACAACATGACGACATTGCCACTTTTTAATTTCTTTTCGCCAGACTAGATAATCCTCAGATTACTTTTTGTTCAACCCTGCGCTCGCAAGCAAAGTCCATTAGGACCTCTCAAAAAGGCCCACATACATTAAAGTCTGTAACATTGTGCTTGTATATTGACGATTAATAAATAGCTAACCAACGAAGTAAATAACAATAGGTATTATCTGCGCTACGTAAGAAGCAAAAATATGTACAGTCTCCTGCAATAGCGACAATAGTATCTATCTTGCACTATGAAGGCCGCAAAAATATCCACAATCTTATTTTCACTGACATAAGAGTTATGTCACATATTTTTGCACCATTATTTAGTACCATGTTACCTTACCTGTGATTCCATTGATAAAGCAAAGTCTGGAAGCCAACTAGATATTTTTTCGCTTTCGAGCATGTTGTACAGCAAGATGGCTAATTCGTTCAATGTTTCTTTATTGTCAATATCTGTGAAAGACCAAGTAGAACACAATATTATTATTATTAGGACACACATCACCACATCAGCTACAGCATCTTGTCTAAAATTTCAAATTGAAACTGTCAGCAGTTCCCTATGAAATTTGGTCGAGCACCCCCCACCTAGTTCTTAAGGCCGGGCTGTGGCTGTAGCTTATGTAAGTCATAGTAGATGGCACACCGTTTTGTTGGACAGCACGCACGCCACGGTAGCGGTGTGCCCTATAATATGAGAATCACATACGCTACAACGCGCACGCCACGCACACGCCCATGTGCACGTACTGCATACGCCTCTGGTGTGGCTTGGCCTTTAGCATTTGGCAAGGCCATTGAACATTTTTTGAGCGCAAATCCTCAAATGTCCGATTTTTCTCGTATACACCTCAGTAGGCTTAGCACAGGATTAGTGCGACAATATGTAGCCGCGAGATAGATTTTCCATCCCTCTTTTATTCATATAGTTAGTAAAAGATGGAGAATCTATCTCGCGGCGACATACTGACATGCCAATCATGTGCTAAGCATACTGCGACCTTTTGTTTTGGTGATAACGGTCTCCCTGTCTTACTATTCTTGAATTCAGATTTTTGTAAAAACATACCTACAGGATGCAAGAAGTTTTATGTTTATGTCAATCAATCGCATTCTTGCCTATACTACATCAAAATGATTAAGCAAGAGTTGGGATTTTTACATTGTCTAACATTACCTTTGTAATTTAAGGCAAAGGACATTTTATATGGTGCCATTTTCCTGTGAAGCCTCAAGTGGCTTTCGGAGGAGTTGTTCTGTCCGTCTAGCAGGAGAATAAACAAAGCACCTTCCAGAGTTGTGGAACAGTTGATGCATAGCGCATTTTTTATATCCTGCAAGAATAGTATATATATAGAATTGGGTCACTTTGATTTTTGAATGCGTGTTATAAATAAATAAATATATTAGGACATCTTACACAAATCGACCTAGTCCCACGGTAAGCTCTTTAGCTAATTAAGGCTTGTAATGTGGGTACCAAGTGATGATATATATAATAGATAGATACATATAGATACTTAAATACATAGACAGCCATGACCAAGGAACAAATATTTGTGATAAATAAATACACAAATAATGCCCTCACCGGGATTCGAACCCAGAACTCCAGAACTTCGTAGGCAGGGTCACTACCAACTAGGCTACGGAGGCTGACAATGAACTGTTATGAACACGAAACAATTTGGACTATATACCAACCCGCAAATAAGAATTAGAATTTCAACCCGCTTGTCTCAATTTAGGGTTCAAATTAGATTTGACTTTAGGGACAATTGGAATACTTATGATTTTTTTTTGGAAAGGCTTATAGGAAAAGGGTTAATTCTTGTATAATTTTCTAATACCCAACCTGACCTATAATTGCTGATCTATCCCTATTGTACTTACAGTATCTCTGTTATTTAATGTGACTGTCTCAACCACCTCTGGGCCCCAAGGAAATTGAGCCACTATGTCCACTTCAGCTGTTTCATCCAATTGCTTCATTTCATTTATAGAAAATAAACTTGGTGTGGTGGTGATCTGAAAACAAAATAAGGTGTGTTGGGTTGGTGTAAAGTGAAATGGTTTTTTGAATGGTGGAATCATCTGCTGCATCCCGTGTTTTGTTTACATAATGCATCTGGCAGGGATAGGTTGTAGGAGAAAGAACTCAGGGATGTCAACCTTACGGATGTCCTACAGTTCTGCAACAAAAGACGGAGGCTAGGAAGGAAGTTATGGGTGAATGGACATTACCCTGCAGCTCAAATGGGGTGAATGAGTACATCAAATGCTTGACAGCCCACTCAATTCCAGCCGAGCCCTTCAAAACATAAAATAACATCTGCTGCACAGCAAAAAGGTGGCTTTTTGACTTACCCCATTTATAAAACTATTTTATCTAACCCCAATGCACCTTAAATTAAAATTTCCATACAGACAAAATTCAAACAACACCACAGTTCTATAAAGTAATAAACTGAATAAGGAATTGACTAATAAAATATCATACTATGCTAATACCATATATCTTAAAGCCTTGTGAAGGTTGGATGTTCAATCTTTTAAAGGTGACACAATGAAATTCAGAAAATAAAATGTTTTTAGTCTGATTTTATTAGGCCGTGCTTGATTAGAGCCAGTGCAAGTTGTAATTAATTAATTTATTATAACTTACAAAATTACGGGTTAAATAGTGACCATTACTATAAAAATTTAAAAATTTAAGAAATAACATCACAACAGTGTTATTGAAATAACAAAGTATTAATTAAAATAAGCATATCTATTATTTACTTACTGAGCTCCACCAATATTTCCTGAGGCGCTGCCATTGAATGAAGTTCTGCATTGCTTCTTGCTTTGGTATATAAAGTTTCAAAAGCAGGTTACTTTTCTTTTCTGGTGCATATTGAGAAAGACAATGTTGAATAGTATAGTCATGTTGATGATGTGTATGATGGCTTATTGTACCAAAAGGAAGAGCTTTATTCTTCAAGTCATCCAAGGTTCTATTTAAAAATATAGGAAAGTTTTTAGTGCTTTTGGTAGAGATTGTCTTCAGCCAGTTTATGTAAATATTATTGAATAAAATTTTACTAGGCTTCTTAAAATTGTAAGTTACATGCTTATCAGAAAATCCTAAGATATGAAAGAAATTTTTTAAATTAATTATTCTTTGTAGTTCAGTTCTCATTTTTTTTAGTTTCTGCAGTTGTTTCTTCAACTTCTATTTCATGAAGAGGTATGTTTCCAGGGGGTGAGACAAAATAATCTTCCTCTACTACAGTAGCATTTTTCAAAATATCCTTTTGGCAATTTCCTTGAGTTATAACATCATTCCGTAAACATAAGTTCCTGTAACAAAATCATCTTTCAGTAAGTAAATGACTACACTATATCTAATTAAGTGAGGTTTAGGCAACTTACTCGTCTTCTAGCACTGAGTAAAGAGGTTCAACATTATCTGTATTGATGTGTAGAATTTTATCGGCAAAAGCTATAGAGTCTTCCAATACCTTTACCCCTTCTGCTGTGTCACATTTAACTAGAGACAACCTTTCTAGAAGCGCTAATGTATTTTTATCAATATTCACTCGAACTCTTTCTTGTTTTTCTAAACTATTCACCGGTTTCAATGGAACTTTAGATGAAAAGGACCTCAATGATAGTTTTGAATTAATGGATTTAATGATGCTGTAACTTGTGAAAACCAGCCTGTGTTTCATAGTTAGGACTACAGGAGAAGGATTAAATTTTAATTAATTTTTTATGGTTGTGTATTGAGAAAAATTAAATGAATCATGAATATGTAGGTTCCAATCCAATACAGCAAAAATTGAAAATTTTGCAAAATAACCTACAAAATGACAAGCTTTTAATGTCAATGTCAATTTCTGCCACGGTTTAAGTTAATATTAAAAACGTCGCACTTTTTCAAAGCGTCGCACTATTTATGAAATATTTAAGGAAATTGGTCATCTAGGAAAAGTTTATAAATGACATCGATCCCTTTATTTCCGTTCAATAAGCTTTAAAAGGTTTAAAAACAAGAACTAAAATAATGAATGTTCTCGTATTATCCGTATGTTATGTGTTTATTCCGTGTATTTCCTATTCGAAAATGGGAAATTTTTAGCATGTATGTCTGTCACTCCTATTAAAGTGTAACTTGAGTAACAAAGACAGATTATTGAAATTTGTCAATGTACGCTTAGTTCGATATACTTAATTTTCCCTTCTTTTTACTTATGATACACAGGTTGTGGTCCTATCCTTCGGCGGATGTCGAGGCACTATGGCTCTGTCCTGTAGCCTGAAAGAAAAAAAAATTCAAAGTGACGTAACAAATACGCCGCTTTCACTGTCAGTGTCAATAATAATAACCTATAACTCCTTAAGTTGTACCAATATTGTTTATTTTATGGAATAATATAAAAAATTATAGTTGCTGTAGTTCGTTGCTACAATCAAGGTAACTCAAAGTAAAATTGAATCCGTCGTAATTCGGATTTCTTGTATTAATTCCTTATTTTAGTTTAAAGCTTATACTTGATAATATGATTTGTTGACTATTTATTTGCGTTTACAGAAATCATGAAGAAATACGCAAGGAATATGCTCTATGATAAACTACACAGAGGAGGCGTAATTGTTTGCCTAGGTCTCACACTCTACGGTACATTGCTCTTAGGCGATCATGCCTACAAGTACTTTAAGTATGTGAAGCCCAGAATAGCTGCATCTAAAGCTGCCGCCGAGCAGGAGCTACTGTCCGAAGGTGCCGCTGATAAGATATTATTAAAAGAATAGTACATCTAGTCAATGCCTTTATTTAGTTTAAGTAGGAGGTGTATTTATCACATTTGTTCATCTAATATTGCAATAAAAGTTGTTTAAAGATTGCATGTCTTTTCTCATTCGATATTCCACTCTTTTCCACAAAAAAAAATCTTCTGTTTTTGGATTTCTTGTAATACTAATAACGTACATTCTTGGTAATCAGGCATCAATGCAGATGGTGTGCCAGATTGGTGGAAAATGTAGTTTAGTGGAAAGTAAGACTTGTTTACATAAAACACGTGCATGTAAGGGGCCACCTTCTTTATAATGATAAACAAATACACTCCTGCATTACTTAGGTTTAAAGAAATCTGTTATTATTACCTTTTGTTTCTAGCAGTAACACTTTGTTTGAAGACTTTCTAAGAATCATAATAATAATCATGGTATTATGGTAGGGTAACGGCCCCAGTGGTCAGCCAGGAACCAGTAGTCGGCCTTTTCAGTCGTTTTTTGATCGGGAATAGGACGATTATTCGAATAAACAAATCGCGGGTACTCAAATAAAAGCTCTGATTCCCAATTTGTTGATACGTAGCGCGACAAAGTGCAGTAAGGGATCGGGGGGAAGCAATAAATTCGTTCTTACAAGTGGTGTTCGTCGACGAGAGCGGTAGTGTCATGTCCGCCATATTTTTGACTGCACGTGGTGTTGACTTAAAAGGGAAGAAAACTATATATTGATGTTAAAAGTTATTGATTTCTGTAAATGTTTCGTTTATTTATTAGTTTATCTATTCGATTACTCCGTATTTGTGTGGAAATATCATGATCTAACTAATAAATTGAGGGGGCTGACTACTGGATACCTAGTTTTCAACAAAGTATCTAGTGCTCAGCCACCGGGGGCTGACCTTTGGGTTCTTCATTTAATATTTTATTTGTTATTGTTATATACTGTTACGACCGTTAAATTTAAATTTTCAAATTTAGTTAGGCATGCCCTATTCAATTTGATATAAAACCCAGTAGTCGGCCCCATTTCATTTTATTTTTTATCACGGCTGACCACTGGATTTCGCGGATCTAGTACTCAGCCACCGATATAATATTAAGGAATATACCGATAATTATTTTTACTTATAATAATATTATCTTTCTACCTAGTACATTTAGGTATGTATTTACGTAATGTATGTAACTACGTATAGGTACGTTTAGGTACAAGAAAACGGAATAATTAAGATAAAAAAATCTAGCGCCCCTAGAGTCATGAATTGAATAGGTGCTACATCATCTAAAGACTAGATCATGTAGCACCTATTCAATTCAATAGAAGATAAAAAGAAGAAAAAAAACCTGTTGTTTTAAGAAAAAACAAAGAAACTGTAACCAAACAAAAAAGTAAACACAAAACAAAACAAACCCAGAATGACGCCAGTAAAATCAATAAAAAGGGCACAAGAAAATAGAAAATAGATTTTTCAATTGATTCATCAGGTTTGACAGAAAATGATGCAGTTTTAACGGAACCCGAATAAAACCCGAATAACCCGATCAAAAACAGATAAAAAAATGTGTAATAAGAGCTGAAAAGTTACGATTCTTTCTAATGTAATAAACCTGTTTAAATCCCCAGCAAGGAGAACGTCATAGTCATAGTCACAGTATTTTTTTTCATTAAAGCCAGCAGCCTCCACAAGTATTCAAACATAGATACTGTGTCCAAAAAATTACTTTACTCTCATTAAACCAGCTTTGAGGACTAATAATATAAAAAAACACTAAATTATCGATGAATAATGGACCTGTTACATACGACCGGCTATACAAATGAACATTAGATCTATGTAGGTTTGGCTGATATTTTTATATTTAAGTTTTGAATATTTTTATATTTATTATAATTCATACTAATAGAAATAAGGAGATAACATATATACTGTGAGCTTGAAAATATTTTTTGTTACGTATGACCAACGGGTTTCATGCCGTAAGTCTTCGATTTAAAAGAGTTAAGTATAAGGAATAAGAATTATTTTTAATATCTTTGATTTTCATAAAGATATTGCTGATTTTGATCTCATTATGATAGTAATATACGAAGGCTGAGTACTGGGCACGAAAAGGCTGATTACTGGATTTTGGCGGCTGAGTACTGGGAAAAAGTGCAATTTTTTGTTTAAACTAATTATCGATACTTTAAGGATTCATGTTATGTTTTTTTCTTATTTCGTTTTAAAACTATAATAAACAGTTGATGTGACGATGTGATCCGTTCATTTATCCGACTTATCCTGAATAAATACCGACCGTTCACATTTTAAAAAGGCGTTATAAGGCTGACTACTGGTGCTTTTACCCTATATTACAATACAAGTGCAAATATTTTTTTTTTCAAAAAGAGGTTCATCAGACAACTTTTTTCATAACAAGTGCCTTAAAAAGAAAAATGTACGCATGCAAAGCGTGTGCAAAGTTTACTTTTCGGCACTAGTTAGGAAAAATAACTTTTAATTTTAAGTGGATAGCAGTATAACAAATTGGATCCGTTAATATCAGTACATGTCTTTATCCACCTATAAATGGATCTTAGACATTAAAAGAAACCAATAGACAACTGAAAATATTGAAAAAAAAAATGGCAAAGAACAAGTTGGGCCATGCTCAGTGTAGAGTTCCATAGTAGGTGTTCAACAATATTTTTTTTTATTCTGGAGTGGTTACCTACCTCCGAAACAAAATACTTTAGAATAAACTCCCATTTAAGACCCATTATTTTTAATTATATTTAAGAAACATTAATTTATTCAATGATACCCCACACTATAGGATTGCAGCAAAATAAAAACCTCGTTCCTGCTTTAGCCGGGTAGATGAAAGCGCTGGAAAGTGCAAAATCGGCGTCCTGCGCGGTGTCTGCTATTGGTTTCCGTAGATTTCACTAGATGGCGTGGATATACAATTCCAGATAGCGAAATCTCGCTTGGACTATTATTCAATACAGTGTGTAAATCTAATACGGGCGATCAATTAAACCAGGCATGGGATTCATTAGTGTAATCATGGATTACAAGGTTTTTTTAAAGTTACTCTTAATTTAGACCCCACAAAATTTTTTTAAGATTATCGGAGCAGCAATGTAGGTATGAACATTTGTTATTGTTGATTTGGCAGTTATGTCATCTGCTTTTGAAATTAGCTGGCAACGAGTGCTTAACTCGCGTATGTTGCTTTAAGGTGCGTTCAAACTAAAAGAGCATTCGCTGTTCTAACCTCCCACTCTACGAAATTCGATCGGTACACAAAACGTGATTGGTTGATTTCGTAGAACGGGCGCTAGAACAGCGAATGCTCTTTTGGTTTAAACGCACCTTTACATTGCGCGCCGAATTATTTTGTATGGAAAATTTTGTTGCTCTGATTTTAAGTAAAAGTTATTTGAATGTACTTATTATGTCGTAAACTAACACCCCTTAAGAGCTTCGCCCGTATTAGACTTACACCCTGTATACTCTGTGCTTGGAGCTAAGCAAAAACTATGAGCACTCATGATAATTATTTAATACTGAGCCACCGTTAAATAGTTACGATTTATAGGGCGCTCAAAACAAAGCTTTCTGTATTTCATACTCCTGTCGGCTTATGATACTACTGTACTTATCGTTTATCGTCGTTGCTGTCACGTTCGAACAAGCATAATTATAAGTGCGAAACGATAACTGGCAAAAGTGGGCCCAACATAAGCCACCTAGATAAAAGTACCTTTAAATATTCAGATATCTACCTATAACATCATACTCGTAAAAGTCGATTAATCAATTTGAATTTGAAGTCGAGTCGTGTGTGTTAGGTACTTATACGTAGGAACTCGATAAATTCCCATGCGATTGTTTTTTGTGTTTGGATGTACAGTCAAATGCAAAAATATGCATCGAAAGAATCCTCTTATAAATATGTTATTACACAATTGGGTAAAGTATACTAGGACATATTTTTGAAATTTTTTTTATACACCTTATTTTGCCTTTAACTGTACTTACCTACTTCAACTATATTTTGTTCGTAGAATTCAGCAGAACTGAACATAACGGGTCTAAAATAGGTACAAACTTTCTATTTCCACTCTTTCTATTTTCTTTCCCATAACATTTCAAAACTCATGAACTAATTTCTGCTCTTATCTTATTGTATTTTGCATTTGCCATCAATGTGGTGCTTTATTGGATTAAGAGAGTATAATATCGTTAAAGAAGCTAACTGGTTCTTTTCCACCGCGTATCATCTCCAACTACAGTAAAAGTACTATTATTTTACTAATTGATGCTGATTTATTTATCTAAATGCTTGCATACGACTTTTACGAGCACCACGTCGACGGATTACCAGCTGGAAATCTCGGTCTGAATTTGGCAAGTTGGTATGTTAAGGGTCTCGAGACTTTGTGTATTTTTAAATAAAAATCTTAGCAGGATACCACTACAAAAGCTTTTGAATATGTTATATTGATTCTTTGACAGTTAGTTTATGCATACATTTTATAGATTTTGCTCAAACTTTTTTACATATTAATTTAATTGTGAACGTCCTATTTGCTGCCTATTTCGTGATAAATTTCGCCGCTGCTCCTAATTTCGTGAACTTGCGGCCCCTATTTCGTGATAAAGATATTTAGAGTAAATGACTATTGTTTCTTTAACAAAATGTTATTTTTAACGAACTTGCTTAAGTTAAGATACGGATATAATTTAAATGAAACAACATGGTTAAGTGAGATCCAGCTTAAAGTTTTTATTTCTTAATAATTTAACAAGATAAAATCTACCGATTTGCATACCATAATACGCTTTAGGCGGCTAAAAACAAACTTGAATATTAAACAATAAACCTCTCTTTGATTGATAACGAAATAAACATTAATTAGGGTAGACCGGGGTAAATCGGATCAGCGGGCGAATTGGATCAAGGTCCAAAATCTCTAAGGCTTGAGTTTACCACACTTTTATTC
Organism: Thaumatotibia leucotreta; assembly: GCA_025490895.1. Lineage (NCBI taxonomy): Eukaryota > Metazoa > Arthropoda > Insecta > Lepidoptera > Tortricidae > Thaumatotibia > Thaumatotibia leucotreta. Next base: position 97,150 of record JALPQI010002618.1, read on the forward strand.
TAAGAATAGCGCTTACTCTCAGATACTAGTGACAAATTACTATGGAGTTTTGACATTACTATCCCAGAGTAAGCATTATTCTTAGAATCAAAATTTGGTAAAACGCACCCTTAGTATTTTAAAAGATTCTTCAACAATTTGAAGATTTTTTTCAAATACTAAGTGTGCTTCAATAGCACACTTCAGTTGAGCAACACTTCCTCAATTTGACGAAATGTGAAAACACTAATATGGGTATTTTTGACCTTGATCCGATTCGCCCGGTGATCCGATTCCTCCTCGGTCTACCCTACTGTCTCTCTATCGGTAAATTTACAATACTTAAATGTCTGTTTGTTACCCACTACTATAGTTTACACTATCACGAAATTAGGGAAAAGAAATAAATGCTGGTTCCTAATTTCGTGATACTGACTTTTTGAAATTCCCGCGATTATTTTTTTAAGTTAATATATAAATTACGCAGAGGAGTTATAAACAATCTTAAATGTAACAAACAAACACAACAATAAGTAAAGTAAACCTAATTATAACCAAATTTATGCTGGTAAGTAATATGTGAATTTACCTAAAAACTGTGAACTTGGGTCAGGTTTAAACTCGTTTTATGAGAATTCAAGTGAAAAAAACCTATACCGGAGTTAGCTCAAATTAAACTTAAGTAAATACAGTATCTAGTTTTTCATTTACAATACAATTTACTTTAGTTGTTATATTAATAAACAATCAATTAAAATAAGTCAACAATT
>JALPQI010002619.1:0-81162 GCA_025490895.1 Thaumatotibia leucotreta
TGAAAAATTGTACCTTTATTTAAAAAATCTGTTAATTATTAAAACTTCAAATTATGTAATATCCTTATCATATTTGAAACCCATGAACGGTATCAATTTTAGTAATAAATTAAATCTGGCTTTCCAAAATAAATCATCAATAAAATATGTTATCAATCAAGTTTATGTATTAGAAAGCACTGAAAATATTGTCTGAAGTAATTCTTTAAAAGTTTAAAACACTAATTTCATATACTTCCACGTAAATTTAAAGTCTGAACAACATGAATTACACAGGTATCCCATTAATGGTATGTGCCTATAAATCAGCGTAGAACATAATTCAAAATAAGATATTTTAAACTAAATGGATAATTACTGTAATAATACAAAATAAAAGTCGGATCGATATTAAGGAAAAGTCATAAAACTGAAAACTTAATTCTGAAAATAAACTAAATGGGGCAAATAAGACAGTTGTCACAAGAAAATTATAAGAACGCTAGCCAAAGAAACCTAGATACCGTAACAGAACAAGATACAGAATATTTTAAGCTAAATGGATAATTACTGTAATAATACGAAATAAAAGGCAGATCGAAATTCAGGAAAGTCATAAAACTGAAAACTTAATTCTGAAAATAAACTAAATGGGGCAAATAAGACAGTTGTCACAAGAAAATTATAAGAACGCTAGCCAAAGAAACCTAGATACCCCTATCAGAACAAAATACAAAGATTTACTGGTGAAGTGTAATTAAATGATCGAAATATTTCTAAAATCGAAATGAAAAATAGACACGAAATTGAAGCCAGATTGAAGCAATCTAATGACGTCTACAATTTAATATACACACGCGAGACAGGGAACGAAAAACAAACATTACATTTAAATGGAAACATCATAAAAGTCATAAAATATAATAATTATTAGTAGTTTGCATAATGCAAAAACAGAACTTAATTGATATAATACGATACGATTAAAAACGTGAATTTTACCCACACAGTTAGTTTTTCAAAATACAATCATAAAAATGTAAAATAAAACTTACCAACAGAAATAAATACTTGTTGTATGAATACCTGCAACAATGCTTATTAAACGTATCTTTATTTTACTAAAATATTAACGAATACACAAATTATATAAACTTTTAATAGATGACTGCACGTGTGCTTGTTGGAACAAGTACAGACAATGAACATTCCTCACTTTCAGACCTCAGACCATTTCACGAACATCAAATTGTGCCTAAATAGGCAAAATAATAAATAAATCAGATCCTGGTCAAGGTCACAACTAATTGTAACATCCTACATGGGCTAAAAGCTTCATTACTGAAAATGTGAAAACTATGAAGCTCCAATAAAGCTCTGTAATAGGGAAATCTAAAGTTTAGGGAAAAGTATAAAATAAACAAGGTATAGAGAGGAAAAAGAAAATATTTATTAAATTAAAATTTCTTATTAGTTTTACAATTAAATCTAAGGATTCTACAAGCTCTGTATCTCATTTGGTCTGGTTAGGACTTCATGAGATACACCGTCATGATTGCTAGGGCCAAATACCTAAGTCAGGAAAACATGACGGTACAAAAACCTGACGCCAAAGGTTAACCTGCACACACACACACAAAAATAGAAATTAATATAATAAAATATTGATAATAGCATGATCATCTAGTGGTAAATTGGACAACATTATGATAAGTAATAACCCAAATCCTCTGAGGTATGAGAAATGTTACAAAGTCTATGTCCGAAATATGTTCCAACAAACAATAATATCAAAGCCATTTGACTATTCTACACAAGGAGTTAAATGTAAAGTAAATAGAAAGCTTGATTTGAATTCATGAACTAAAGACCTTAGACATTAGGACAAATATTTAAATGTTATAGAACACACTAAAATTATCATTATCTATCCTTAAATCTGCAGTGATTACTAGCTAGGTGAAAATAATATTTTAAATGTCAAACATTGTCTCTACAAAGCTTAGATAACGCCTATAAAATGATCCAGATAAATAGAAGAGATTACAATTTAGACTCGTATATGATACCCCATATATGTCAAGTGTAAATTTAGGATCTAACAGTAGAAAATTAAGTTAAGATTATGAAGAGTAATTTAAAAGAGATAAATTAATAAAGTTGTAAAAATTGGATTTAAATTTTATGAATAACCTTATGATAAACGCTTAAGACTAACTTATCAACTATAAACCACGCTTAGTCTTACATAATAGCTGCCTATGATCAGCTATAAGCCGCTTGTACGAGTATAATATATTAACCAAACGCACACGTAATTATGTTGGCCAATGTCTTAACGAGAGTCTCAGCGTGGACCGATTCTATACAATCCAGATTGGGTATTTAGAGTTGCAAACCGATGCAAAACCCTCGAGTATAACGATGGACTTGTATAGAATATCCGAACGCTAGGAATAGATCCGAAGATACAAATTCAGAGACTTGAGAATAAGAATATGACAATATGCCTCACAAGACGTTAATGTGTAATATATACGTAAGCCGTATGATTAGATAAGCCCCATAGCGTTATGAGACAACCACTTTTATGTAATAGTATTCTATAAGAATACTCAGGAATATTATGTTTGATATAACATTATTATGTCTTCAGCAAGCCGAGGCAAAGCTGAAGTGAACGCAGAAATAACGATGAATCAGTACCTTAATACTAAACCACTTAAAACTAACTTATAACTAAATGACGCTTATGTTTTATACTGTGTTGATGAACACACGCATGACAATGGTAATGCCTGAACGAGAGTCTCAGCGTGGACCGATTCTATACTATCCATATTGGGTATTTACTGTTGCAAACCGATGCAAAACCCTCAGGTAAGTCAACAGACTAGCATTGAGAATATCCAAACGCTAGGAATAGATCCGAAGATACGAATTCCGAGACTAAAATAAGAATGTGATAATTTTGTAATAATAATACTCTTTTCTAGAAGAGTCATATAATAATCTGGAGTCAATGTGGGCATGACAATGACGATGATAATGGAATTACTTAGTTGAGATAGCAAGAATACGTGTATAATATATTGATTGGTGTATCTTTTGAACACTTAATACAAGCATCGGATTATTGTTCAATAAGAATTATACTTGTTTGCATGGCTACAAAGGTACCCCTTGTATATATTACCTCTTTGACATATAGAGAAGGCAATTCAGAAACTGTAGTATTACATATGAAAGAACCAAGTTTGACCATAGTACTGGGAATTGCACATCAATGCACAGTATTATTCAAGCTCCATGGTAGCAAGCCCAGCCCGAAAGCATGAGACAACTTAGTCAATAGTCTGTAAGATCGTTGAGCTTCGCACTTGCAGCCTCGCCCATATAGTATAAAAATTAGATTGTATGTAAATATATAATTGGGGTCTTTAACCACAAATGTTAGCAAACAAGGGTACAGATGTCTTATCGTATGCTATTTGGACGTCTTGCCAGAATAGGTCTAGCCAAGCGGTCCATTTCGCGAGTGTAAGTAAATTACAAGCCCAAGCGATTCACCCTTTTCAAGGATCACGCGAGAGCATCGATCAAAGACGAAGTTCTACCATGAAACTCGTGGTCCCCTAACAAATTCAGTGACTTAAGAGAACCTCGATCCCGGACGTAAGCAGAGGTTAACTAAATTTAATATTAATATTTCCATAATAGTTACTAGAACCACATCTCTCAACTAAACGAATCACATTATCAAAGATACGTAAGCCCGATTCCATTTATTACAACTTTATTGTTAAACGCGGTCAATTCCAATTCAAAATAATAATTTTAGCATTTTAATCAATTCTGTGAATTTATACGTTCCGTTATATGATGTAAGTAGCTCAAATTATGCTTTAATTGACAGTAGGGTAATATATACTCAAATGTTTAGAATAGGTTTAAAATATTAAAATCTGGATCATTTTATAAGAGTCTCAAATACATAACGCACACGTGATATACAGTTTATAGTCATTGCAATGAATCACGCATTCATAGTTTCTAATATACTATTGATGGATCAACTATTTCTACTTAGTGACTTCAATTACTGCGTGATTCATTAGCAAAGAGCCGTGTCTAGATAAATCAAGTAAGTGGATGCACTGATCATAGCCTAATATTTATGGCATTAAATATAAGATATTAAACAGCAGTGCGTTGTCAATCTAGAACTTGTAAACAGCAATATAATTATGTATTATATTAGATTCTCAATCACGATTGACAACTAAAATATCAACTGCAGTTAAATGTCGTACGGTAGATGTTAAATCTGTAATACCCTTAATTCTAAATGAAACGTATATCCGCTCGAATGGACGATAATAATGTATGGAATAACAGTGTAGACCCAACAGGTAGCACGCAAGCAGTGACGCCGAGATGCAGACGCTGTATATGGCACCCTTATGAATGGAGTAGCAGGGCCGACCCAACACGAAGCACGCGTGTAACGGTGTCGTGATGTCGTCTGTACATAGCGCCCTCTCTCTCGTACGCACGAAACACCGGAAAGTAGAAAAGATCATGTTTATAAGAGGTATTCTTAAGAAGTTAATAATTTTGATTGCGGATTATAATTGAACGGAATAATAGAAGAATACTAAAAGAATAATTCAAATACTAAAACTAATCAAGCAATTATTGCCCATGAAATATTCTGTTTAATCGATAATTATTCCAATAAAGTATAAACTCTAAATAATTAACCAATAAATCATCAAATAGTGGTATTCAATTAAAATAGATCCTAGCCCGCTCTCCATAACATTAATATAATATATTTAAGTTTAGAATTATTTTTCAATATGGCACACACTTAATTGGGAGGGTAGATTTTCCTATCTATTAAATAAACCAGAAGCAACACACCAGTTCAACGGAGTCCTGTCAAGACAAAATGGTTGACGCCTTGAGCATCACTTGCGACCGACGAAGTATTAGATGCTGATGTAACTGCAGGTACTAAGCAGTTCCCGTAGTGTCGACTCCGCATTTCCACACCCTTCATCCCTGGATCATATGGCCTCTCGCCGATGGACATGAACCGGAAATGAGAAATATTTATTTAGTTACCTACCACAAATACAATATGATGAGAGCTATAATCTAATACGGAAAGCAGCCATCCTAACATCTTCGCTGCGACAATTACCTTAGCTCACAACTGACCATACTTTGTAAGGGATCGAAAGACCCCCTACCGCATTGAACGCATTAAATATAATATAGTGCTAAAATAATACCATACGCTCACAGCGGAGTAGAATGGAAACTAAATTTAAGGGAAACACTATGTCTAATAATCAATTATCAATGAATCAACGTATTTACAAAACGCCATTATAAAACAGTTTATTTAATTATTCACTTTGTAAGCATCATATTTTAACACTGATGCAATAGGCTTAACTCGTAAATAACCACACCTTGTAAGAGGTTGAAAGACCCCTACCGCATTGAACGTGTTAACACGTGGCGCATCTATACAACCTACATGAACCAATGCTGCGCGCTCCACTGGTCTACTACTGTCGACCAAAGAATACGGCAACCTAATAATTAATACAGAAAATATTTAGATAAAACATGTTACGTTATTAAAATGTCACTCGATTATCTTCGTATTGCCGTTACGCTGAACATTATAAAGCAAGTTAAGTAAATTAAATCAACCGGACACACGCACGACCACAAGCAATGATTTATCATTATATTCCTGTCATAGATTGCAATTTAAGATCCAATCTGCATGAAAACCATCCAGACACGGGCCCTGTATCCAGACACCCCCACACAAGCCGGACCCCAACTACAAGCTAAAACTAATTCATTAAATTAATATTAAATAACTTACGTTCGCCCTTGTGTCGGTTTGCCGTAAACTTATAGTAGTCACTAATCAACCAGTACGATTCGTTACCACTTAGTAATTCTATAAAGCATTGTCGAAAGTATGTCGAAATAATAACTATTCAATATTTAGACTGAATAAACACGATTAGCACAATTGAACACGCATAACAGAAACTAGATATTTGGGCACACTCATCTGCAAAGAACAACGTATTCATTTAATTTTCAACAGAATCTGAATCTACCCACTTTCTAACATATCGCTGGAATTCCGTATGATTCGATGCACCTATTATTGTACAAATCACAAAGCAATTCCTATAAATATAAAGTATGCCAGAGGCGACGTACCATATCCATGTGGTGCATCCTTTGTGCGCCCAAATGCCGGGTGGTACCGCATTCCTATCTTCGAATCACGCCCAGGAATGGTGTTACTCGCCCTATGCCTCCGCTGCCGTAATGCCTGCCTGCTATATCTGTGAACAATTCTAAACACGATATGCCTTACGAACTAAACTCACTGACTTCCTTACGACTCGACGCTCTGCCGACGAAAAGCCTCGAATACCTGTTACACTCCCTTAAGTCCGATTCTCTCAACTCTCATTCTCAATCCCTCAATTGTTCGTTCATTCGACGTCTTTGAATCACCTCATACTGAACATCTTTTACCATTGGCTAACAACAAACTAGCTCGAATCTGATTGGTTGAAATTCTACCCGCTCTGTTTAATTCCATAGTATCCTGAATGAAAACACTGACGTACCATTGTAGGTCACGTGGTACGCGGCGACGTCATGATATTTTAAATCGAACGCCTACAAAAGTATGAAAGCAAAGAATTATCTTCAATTGATGTCGATACGTTACAAGTTTACAATCAATTTATATTATTTATACAATGATACTTCGTTCAAGAAGGTTTACATTTTTTTTTTTTTTTTTTAATATTCGTCAGCCTCCGTAGCCTAGTTGGTAGTGACCCTGCCTACGAAGCTGGAGGTTCCGGGTTCGAATCCCGGCGAGGGCATTATTTGTGTATTTATTTATCACAAATATTTGCTCCTTGGTCATGGCTGTCTATGTATTTAAATAATAGATATTTGATATTGTATATCGTCGCCTGGTACCCACATCACAAGCCTTAATTGAGCTTACCGTGGGACTAGGTTGATTTGTGTAAGATTGTCCAAGATATTTATTTATTTATTTATTAAAGTGAAACTAAGAAGAGGATGGAAGATCTCCCAGACGTGGGATGGTAAGCTCAATTAAGGCTTGTGATGTGGGTACCAGGTGACGATATATATAATACATAGATACATATAGATACCTACTTAAATACATATACAGCCATGACCAAGGAACAAATGTTTGTGCTAAATAAATACAGAAATAATGCCCTCGCAGGGATTTGAACCCTGAACCTCCAGCTTCGTAGGCAGGGTCACTAGTCACTACCAACTAGGCTACGGAGGCTGACCGATATTTTGAAATGTCGCTTGAATTTACCTCTTATAATAAGGCTTTAGACATTTTGACAACAAACATTTTGGCTACAAAATTTGTCTACTACATAGATTTTTATACCGTTATTCGACCTGCATTTAAAATCATTTTTTTCGATTTTAACGCTTAGTTTGTTATTCCATAACGCAGTCCAATTAAGGGTTTCTATGGAAACTAGTGTACTAGTACACTAAACTATAGTTTATACCGTAACCGTTCAAATAAGAAACCGTGCATCATACATTTCATACGCCGGAATTACTCTTTAGAAGCTCAGACAGATGTAGGTTAAAAAACACAAAAACTATTAATATTGGCCCCTGGTAATTAAAGTACAGTCCATGAAACAAAAATATCATCAGAGCTATTGCCGACGCATAAGCAGGAATAAATGTGCCACTCTATAAAAGGGAACCTAACACCGGCTAATTATTTACTTCTCAATTTAAAGCGATTTACGAACATTTTTTTAGGAAACTTATAATTGAAATTCATAAAGTAAACAATGAAAAATCACATTCAAATCACAGAATTTGGTTAAACGTCGCCAAGGATTTACAAATCCTTAAATAAAATGTAAGCTTTGGGTTTGTCATGAGAGTATCCTGGGCGAAGCTGATTTTGCTCTTTTATTGCAAACAATTCAGATTAGTGAGCAGATGATTGGGATAAAGTTCACAGCCTTCACCTTTAGGTGAACTAAATTCTGGACGATCGTGTAAAATCAGTCTTTTGATAAGGTTTTGGCACATCCTTAGAATTTAAAATTAGGTCGTTAATAGGTATCGATTTAGCATAAGCCGTTAATCGATGCCATTTACCTTAAAATGTATAAACATTTTTTTGGTAAATATTTATGTACTTTTAAATAACACTACATATTGACCTATTATGTATATAAATTGTAAATATTAAATGACACATACCAGAGCAAAATACCGCGTTTACTAACGTCGGAGGTGGGATTTGAATCCACGTACTCAGCAGTCGCGACTGATGCCTAAAGGCATCCTAACTACATATAAATTCCAAGCAGATAAACAAGACTTCAGTGGAGTTGAACATACAATTCAACCACGAGCCTTAGGCTTTGGCAAGTCAATAAACTTTAGAAACCTTTGACTGTACGAGTACAAACTGCTTTGTCATTTGTAATACCTGTCTGTGTCTGAATTTGGAAGTTGTTTGCAGTCCCAGTCATTCCTAACAGGTAGATTTTGATAGTATTGGATATCAAAACACAGAATACGGTATTTTAATGTAGGTAGGTACGCGTGATCTGATAATGACTGCGCTCTCATTTATCTGGCAGTTTGTATACTCCAGTAATATTTATCAAGATTGAGTGAATTGGGCAGCAGCGTCATCATAGTGGACACGTTACTGCAAACGCCAATCCACTTGCCCAGCGTGGCGATTATGGGCATTTACTTCCTAATAAGTCTATACGCATAGTTAATAGGAGAGGCCTACGTGCAGCAGTGGACTATCATAGGTTGATGATGAGTAAATAAACGGTTCATTTATTTTTATTTGAATCATCATCAGCCTATGTTAGTCCACTGCTGGACGTAGGCCTCTCCTATTAACTATGCGTATAGATGCATTAGGAGGTAAATGCCCATAATCGCCACGCTGGGCAAGCGGATTGGCGATCGCAGTAATGTGTCCACTATGATGACGATTTGATGATGATTTGAATAACGTAGGATTATCCTGATAATATGAATAGTTACTATTATCTAATATAATTAGTAACAAAAAAATAGAGAATCATAATTACGTTTCAGTCATTATTCATTATTTTTAGTTCAGAAAATGAGGTATCGTAAGTCAATATTACTAAATTCCCATTATTATCGGGAAACTCTGATCCCCAGTGTGTGTTTGTTATTAAGTATTAAATGCCATCGTATTACATACACGTTTCATTACCTGTTCAAATTTACTCTGGCCACACTCTGGAGAGTCATCAAATATTTAGCCTGGCCAAGATCACCTGTACAACTTTAAGCTTTAAATAGGCCAAGAGGTCACTACCTCATCATCATCATGGCTTTAGCGTCTATAGCAGACGTTTTATGGTGTAATATTCGAGAAGCACCTTTTCTGATGACTCAATAGACCGATGCGAGACCGACATAGTCTACCGCAGGACTGACAAGGAAAGTTTGCGGAAATGGGCGCCGACGCACCTTGGCGTCGCTTCTGTCGCTAATCAGCGAGTGCAGCAAACCATGTCTCATCACAAATTTTGCGACCCTCCACAATACACTTGCGCCACTCTCTTCGTTGTTCACTACTTCCTCCTCCTTGCGTCGTATTCCTCATCACTGAGGGTCGTGACTTCTTCTCATAATTTTTGTTTTGACGATGTTACGCCATCTGTCTCGGATCGTGTCTGTGTTCACTACTTACTCGTATTAAAATAATGTTATCTGAATACCTATATCAGAGCAGCCAGAGTGCTCACAAAAATCTGAGTAGAAGTCTATTATCATGGCTGTAGAGTGTATTTTCAGATGTTTAATAAAATTGTTGAGCAGCTTAGCTAGATTAGTTAAAAAAATGCTTGTACTTATTTTATTATTGAAAAACGAGACTGTAAAGCAACAGGGGGCTTAGACAAGTTGCCAACCGCTGACGCTTAATCGTCTTTGTCGCACTAACGGGAAAGAGTGACAGAGAGGGAATACTACGATATGCTACTAAGCGTTAGCGATTGGCAACTTGGCTAAGCATCTAGGTGTTAACAATATGATGATAACACGAGTATTACACCCACATAGACACAACATAACGTGTAAAATTGTAACCCTATATCTACTCGTATACTTAGATGCTTCTATCATCCCAATCTTTATAATTATTATTTACAAACCTGGATACCCCGCAAATTATTGCTCTTTTCGTAACTTGGGCAATTAAAAAGTAATTGGTATTTAACATTTTCGTTTTTATGGGTTCTACGTGGCCCATCTAATGGCATTGTATTTTTATATACTTTTTATTGTTTTACGTATTATGGCTCCTTGCTAACCGACTTCAAAAAAGGAGCAGCTACTCAATTAGACTGATTTTTTATATAGTAACTCTGTATTGCCTCGAAATGATAATAAGTAGTTTAATTTAAATAAATAAATATCTTGGGACATCTTACACAAATCGACCTAGTCCCACATTAAGCTCAATTAACGCTTGTGATGTGGGTACCAGGCGACGATATACAGGGTGGTCCAAACCTTGACGTCAAAAAAATTTTTTTAGATTCCTCACGTCATGGGCTATCAGAATATACCCCATGTATGTTAGCCGATTTTTTGTAGTTTTCGAGTTATGAATTTTTGAAATTTTTTTTCTTTGAGAAATTCTGGAGTGAAGAAATTTATTATTAAAAAAAAAACTATTGGGTTTTTTTAATAGTTTATTTTTGTAAAAGTATTACTACAAATAAAGCATTTACTGACAAAAAAATTAACGTCCTCACTTTGATACAAGTAGGATTAAAAAATACCAAATCGACACTGGAAATTTCAAATGTCGTAAGGGACAAAGGTCCACTTTTCAGGAGAGCCAAAAAACAAAAACCAAAATTTTAAAAAATCATAACTTGTTAAATATTCATCCGAATTAGATGGTTCTTATATACATAACTACGAAAAAGCTTTATCTTCATTAGACAATTAGGTATATACTTGTAAACTCAATAGTTTCGGAGATAGTGTCCCTTACGCCAGAAATTTACTAGACAGATGTCCCTTACGCCCCCAAAAAATTCTAGTTTTTTTATGGAAATCTGTTACGACAAAAACGAAAACACTACCTCTTTGTCGTAACTGTCAAATAACATGCTACATTACAACTATTTTCTGTTGTAAAGTCATTCTAGTTTCCAGATTAATTGAAGTAAGTAGCGCAAAAATGCAAGATAATATAAAGTTGTGTACTTACAATTGTATTATTTTCATAGACGGAGATCAATTTCACGTGTAATTTATTATATTTTAGATAACCCGTTACAATTTATAGGAAATAAAACCAAACATGTTAGGTATGTATATATTTTAGTCAGCTTAGTGTTGTGAAAAGAAGAAAACATATATCTAAAAATTGCTTTGAGAGCAACCTGAGCCCGAAACAAAAACATATATTAAGAAAGAAATCTGGATAAGTAATCTAACTGCCTCCGCAAAGATCTATGACCCTTTTTGATGATACTCGTGCTATTAAGACGTGCGGTCAAAGGAACTATCGAATCCTTAGGGAACGAACCACTGACTGAAAACCTACATTTGTAGCCCAAAAAATGGTTAAGGAGCGCTGAGTTAGTGCAAGCCATTCAAATCGACTGAAAATTATGAAGTGTTTCCTACATTATCAAAACGAAATCAAGGCGTCCTCCTTCCGCACCTGGCAAAATATTTCGGGCAAGCATTGCATTGTGGTTTATACTGAAAAAATGGACTAGTGTCAAGGTACGCTTTATACCAAAAAGCAGGAAAAACGAGTGTAGATAATACTCGTTCTAAGTCCTTCAAACCTATTAGTCTAACATCTCTATTTCTTTCACTACTTGGTGGCAAGATCGCTAAGTCTAAATCAACATGTTTACCAAAAACTACCCCAATTGACCTGGTCACAAGGTCCATAAAAGTAAGTAAGTTAGTAAGTAATTCTTTACTGCACCAGTAAGAAAATAACAGAAGGAAACAAAATAAAAATAAGCTAAGCACACGATACAGGTTACCAAAGCGGCGGTAAAGTCTAAAGAATAAGCAAACAGGTCGGTGTGTATTCCTTGATGTCGAAGGTGCTTTCGATAATAAACTCACAGAAACCATCCTTAATGAAATTAAATCAAAAGGATGAAACCACAACTATATGGGTCCGAAGAGTGCTCTCTAACAGAATAGCTACTCCAACCCTCAATATAACTGAGTATAAATTTCACACAACGACAGGGTGTTCTCAGTGTTTGAACAGCCTGCAAAAACCAACTTGAAAGCCTGGACTTTCGGGAATAATACAAACACATCGAATGTGGCTTCACCAGACAGTCGAAGTACCAACGACCAGAATGATTGTCGAAAATGGCACCACAGGTACAAGTAGGTGAGAGGCCTAAGGTCAGAGTTTGCGTCAGCATCAGCAAAATGGCCTTCATTTAGTCCTATTCTAGACAGAAGTCAATATTATGATGATTTCCGCGCATACATATTACATTATGTGTGGCAATCAATTTGGCCAGAAACGTAAAAACCAATATTATCTATTATCTACATCAACTCAAACAGTCAAGCTGCGATGCTCTCACTAGTCCAGTGCTGCAAGAATAAATTAAACGCCCTTGACTTTAATGTAGTTACACTTAGATGGGTATTAGGATATTCCAATATTGTTGGAAACGAAACAGCAGATGAGTTTACCGGAAAGAACGGCAACACACGCATTGTAAGCCCAGAGCCTTTCTATGGAATCACCAAACCGGAGCCATATTATCTGCTGAACAAACTAGATATGATAAGATAAGATAAGAGCAATCGCACAGTTGAAGTCCATCAAAGTAACTCTCACTCGTAAGCTCTTATCCAAGGGTTCAATAACAGAAAACAATAAAGAGCTACTTGAGCTCAAAACTAACAAAGCCTGTGAAGAATTGAGAATCCTAACTATTAACATATGTATAACAATCATGGGTAAGAAACAAGATGCAATATGTAGCTTCTGCTAAAAATCAGAGCAAACTACTTTGCAACGTTGGAACATATTGATTTAAACTATCAATTAATCTACTATGGACCTCCTCCTCCTCTGTTTCTGCAGACCACAAATGCATAAAATAAGTATTTACCTAGGCAGACCTTATGATGTACACAAAATTGCAGCCGTCAGAATTTGGAATGTTCTGGCCTCGACAAGAATCAGTAATGACTTATAAAAAGGGCTGCGACAAAATATCATAACTGCTCGGAGCGGCGGATATTAGACCAAAACAACAATAATAAAGATGATAATATGGCAGATGTCCGGACCTTATTACTATAGCCCTATCTCGGACACATGCAATGATCATAGCTCATTACACTTTTCAATAGCCTGCTGAGACTGGTTCACGGTTCACGTGTACTACAGAGTAAATTTCTCGAATTGGCAAAAGACAGCTAATTATAAATAAGCCCATGATTCCTAGGGAGTTAATAATAAGATTGGAGCAGCTTGTGGCGAGCTGTTCGGCACTAGTGACATCGTCTCAGGCATGTTTTCGTCGGTCAGAGTAGAATTCAAGATGAACTGTAGGACTCGGCTTGCCTTGATTGGCTGTTGGCCGTCCAGAGAGGAATCGTTAGAGCGATGTATATGCTCCTGGGGTGGAAGTGGAAATGTGCGTGAGTCGCTGGTCGATACAGTATCTATGTGGTATTAAAAATACTGCTCTGCCCTCACCCCTCTTCCTGAGATGCCCTGGGTCAAGTCGCGCCGGCACTGTTGCAAGTGCTATAAGAAACTAAACAAAATGTTATAACGTACACAAAAAATCTTTCAAGTATTTTAATATCATCTTTTTTGAGGCGTAACTCTCATTCATGTACCGTATTTAATGTAGTAACGTATACTTTATAAAATTAAAAGGTGAGTTACGACATCAAACTTTAAAATTATTTTGATTTATATGTACATACGACACAGTTTATTAAGAGAATAGAGCCATACTATCTTCGAAATTGTGTTGTAAGGCACAAAAGCCTAAAATATTTGTCCCTTACGCCATTGTGAATTCACAGTTTCGTATTTATTTCATCAGATAGAATGTCGTAAAGGCACCTTCTTTTGCTGTAGTAACTAACCACATAGGGATTTATGAATAAGAAGGATATACTACGTTGAAAATGGACACGTTATCCCTCCAAATGAAAAATTTGACCCATACAACATTTTTTTTAAAGCAATATGAAGTTACGACAAAATGAATTCACTTCATAACTTCTTTATTTGAAGCGATATCGAAAAGTTAATTATACAGATCGATAGAGAATTTTTTTCTGAGTTCTATGCAATTCAAAGTGTACTTACGACAAAATGTCCCTTACGACATTTGAAATTTCCAGTGTCGAAATTCAAAATTTTATGTTAAAAACGCATCAAAATAGCATTAAAGTACGTAAATAAAAAAAAATAAAACATATCCCAAGGATTTTTGGTATTCTAAGGCCTGCCCTAGACCTTAAGCCTTCGTAAAAGCAAGAAAAAAGTGATACTTAATGATGAGGATTTTTCGTCTGTTTTGTTGTTCTTATCAATAAACAAAGACAGAAAATACCACGAAAACTCAATTTGTGTAGTTATTATACGAAATTTTACTTTATTTTTAAATTAAAAATTTAGAAGGTTTTTTTTAAGTTTATTTGACCGACTACTCCGAAAAATCCTCATCATTAAGTATCACTTTTTTTTTGCTTTTACGAAGGCTTAAGGTCTAGGGCAGGCTTTAGAATACCGAAAATCCTTGGGATAAGTTTTATTTTTTTTATTTACGTACATTAATGCTATTTTGATGCGTTTTTAACGTAAAATTTTGAATTTGGTATTTTTTTATCCTACTTGTATCAAAGTGAGGACGTTAATTTTTTTGTCAGTAAATGCTTTATTTGTAGTTATACTTTTACAAAAATAAACTATTAAAAAAACCCAATAGTTTTTTTTTATAAAAAAAATTCTTCACTCCAGAATTTCTCAAAGAAAAAAAAATTCAAAAATTCATAACTCGAAAACTACAAAAAATCGGCTAATATACATGGGGTATATTCTGATAGCCCATGACGTGAGGAATCTAAAAAAATTTTTTTGACGTCAAGGTTTGGACCACCCTGTATATAATAGATAGATAAATATAGATACTTAAATACATAGACAGCCACGACCAAGGAACATAGAATAGATAGATAGATAGAATACTCTTTATTGCACACCTTAACAAAAAAGAAAACATGGTTAAAACAGACGATTATACATAGAGGTACACAACAGGCGGTCTTATCGCTATAAAGCAATCTCTTCCAGACAACCTTTGGGTAGCGGAAACAAATTAAAATAGTGAAACAGTAGGTGATTGCAACATTTTAAGAAGCTCATTTATCTTATCACACACATTTAAAAGTACATATATATATATATATATATATATTATAAATATACAAAACATACATATATATTCATACATATAAATAAATACATATATACCTACATATAAAAATAAAAAAATACGGAAAACTAGCTATACACCTAAACCCAGCCATAGATATGCCAGTGAATGACCAAAATTAAGACTACCTACTACAGTTATGGGAGTAAATAGTGATCTTTAAGTCGTTTTTTAAATATATTTAGAGATTGAGCGCGCCTTACATAATATTTGTGATAAATAAATACACAAATAATGCCTTCGCCGGGATTCGAAGCCGGAACCTCCAGCTTCGTAAGCAGGGTCACTACCAACTAGGCTAAGGAGGCCGACAAATCAAATCCAATTAGCCAATTAGTCATGAATACACAAAAAAAATTACCTAGATCACAGAATACATATATAAACTAGATATACGGGGCTGGAGTATACATATAATACCTAATGAATAGCTGAATAGTAGAATCTCCTATGGGCGAGGAAGCCAAGAAAGTAAGTCCTAATACTTAAGTAATTTCTACCGGACTTTTTTATTGTAATTAGAAGGCAGGCTGAGGGCAATGGGGCTTTAGAGACTCGTAAAATGAGCTTAACTGCTAAAGATTATTTTATTTATTAAAGTCGTTTTTGACTGGAATATTACGCCCCCGTTTGAATAAGTAATGTGTTCCTTCTAAATATGAATAAATTTAAAAAAGTTCACTGGTTTTTTATCATCTCGTTATTATTGTAGCTTAAACAATGTTGACATAATAGTGATAACGATTAGTTTTACGATTTACATAGTTTAAATGCCGTAATAAAACTATTTAAACAGTTTCGCGTTTTAATTAATTTAATTAACTACATCCCATTTTACATGGATCCTGAAAGTTGGACCATCCTTTGGTTCTTGCTAAGAAAGAGAGACATGTTTCTGGAATATTGCGTGAGACCATTGAGATAATGAACAATTCAATAATAGGAGAGAAATAAGTTTTCCTCTACCACCAACTTGCGGTCCAGTAGTTTATGATTTAATATTCCTTTTTACCACTAAGCTTTTTGCATGGAAATCAAATTATTTTAATATCAAGTCTAGCCTCGTCCTGCCCAATGTGATTTATAAAGAACGCAGCGAGAGAGAAGAAAGCGACTATATTTTCAAATTCATTAGGTTTTTTCAATAGCTCAAACTTAGTATGACAGGCAGGACGAGGCTAGTACACACGTATTCCATCAAGTTACATACAATGCTTATCCTGCAATATTCAAGAGAAAAGAATTGAATGAATAGGTATATATTTTAAAACATACATAGTTATAAAAGCGATGTACCCATAATACTTACAAATTGATGTGATTTGAGACCAACTCACTCACCACCATATGTAATTTATGTATGAAATATTAATGTATTTTACTCGCACCAAAGCCCAAACCCGACAGTTTTAAAGTACGAATACTTCGAATGTAGCTCATTCGCTATCGCACACGAGGGTAAACGCGCGCGATTAAATGGCCGGAACTCGTATGACATACTTACTGCGATTACTTTGTTTGACTTTTATAAGTTGCTGCCAAACTTTGTAGCGTCAGCCCCGCACGAATATCATTTATTGCAAAACTTTCCTTCTTTCAGAAATGACACTGAGTATTAAAAAGTTTTGGGTGACAAGTGTGTTAGTTATAAAATGGTTTTTTGACATTTAAATAACACAAAGATTTCGCACTATGCGGTTTTTGTGTGTTACATGATGTAGGTATATTTATGTATATTGTATATGTACCTTTTTTGTCGGTATTATATGTGATTGTTTAGTAGTAAAATGTGCGTCAATTGACGCTCAAATTGAGCCTAATTGAATTTGTTAGTTATGTGGTATTGCACTAACCCCGACGATATAAGTTATAAATATCTATTAAATGTAATGAAGTAAAAATTCGCCATTTCCCTTAATTTCATTATCAGGTAGATATTATACATATATTTAGATTCTGTAAAATATAAGGCAATATTGATGTAACTTTCAATATATTAAATAGTACAAAAAGGATTTAAATAACTTCAACATGCTATTTCCCGATAAAAAGTTGTTGAAGCGCATTAGTAGAAAATTCGAAATAGGTATGAAAAGAGACAATACGAATTTCTTTTCTTAATAAAATAATATCACTATTCTATAAAATAAAATAAAAAAAAAAACAAAAATTGACAGTAAAGGAGAAAGAGAGCGTTAATCGAAATTTTATTTTCGAAATAAGCTTAGTAAATATGTAAAAAGAGGTAGAGATTGGAAGTAATCTCTCCAGATTTAATATTTGAAACATGACATCTAATTATGTAAAACATTGTTTGATGAACAAAAACATGACATAACGCTTTCATTTAAATCTATTTTGTGCAGGATCAGTCAACTCTTATTCCAGATGCAAAAAATGCAAGTTTTTCTAGGTAAAGTTAAATCAAGAAATATATAGTTTTGCACCTGCCTAAGATCCTACTTTAAAATATATTACACTTATTATTAGCAGAGTTTGGACTTTGCGTAATTGTTTATAATAATATTACCATAATTCCAAAACAATTAATCGCTAGTTAATTAATCTTGTCTGACAATTAGATATGCATTTGATACCGGTAAAAAATAAGTCACACCTTATTTTAGTTTCTTGCCGGGAAAAAATGTGAAACCTCTTCTCAAGTTTTATCGTGAAGGGTGTTCAGTATTAGAACCGGAGGTACCTACCTACTCAGATTTAATTTTAACAATGTTGACATTCATGCAAGTTCAATGTTAAGGTAGACCAAACGAGCATTCGCTCATTCTTTCCCCCACTCTACGAAATTCGTTCGCTACACAAAACGTGATTCATCGAAATTCATTGATTTCGTAGAGTGAGGGGATAGAATAAGCGAATGCTCGTTTGGTCTAAATGCACATTTACGTGGCTTCATTGTGTAAACTTTCTTTTGTTTGTTGTTTCTGTTGGTGAAAATATGTGTAAATTAATATAGGAAACAAAATTTCAAGGAATATTATTTGATAAATCAATCACTTAATCAACTTTGGAAGCACGTTCATATTATTATTCACATTTGTTTGATCTCTGATTGATAACGTAAGAGTAACTACAAAACCCTACACTGAGCAATCAGCGTGGCTTAATTTGTTCTTGGATTTGTTTTTCAACGGAAACCTTTATCAATTTATCATATTGATTATCCTACTGTACTGTACGTATCGCTAGATCAAATGTACTCCCCATCTGGTTTGTTCATTTCACTGTATCATCCGGCTTGGAGAGTTATGCCAATATAAGCTTATGCCTAAACAAACACAAAACGCGTTTTCAATTTAGATGGTTGCCGAATCCGCTTTGTGTGTTGTGTGAACTATAATAATGTTTTACATGTTTGTATTCATAAGTTTCATAACACTTCGTCACTGGTACATGTACGGCTGCATATTTGAAACAATAAATTGGATTAATTTTCAAATGTCATCATGGTAAAGTTACCTTACAGATGAGAAACTTAATATCATTAAGCATTCTCTGCTAAGTTCAGTTAACCTTTTAGTAAAGCTTAATAGTTTTATCTTAATTAATTGAAGGCAAAGAGAATACCTGCACAAGCACAGCATCCAATTACATTACTTTACCTGCAGGAGTAGACACTTGGGTTCCACAATCTGTTTCAACAAACAGCCCTTTAAATACACTCTCACCAGTCTTTGTAGACAACGTTAAAAGCACTTGGATTCTATGTTTCTCATATCGCGAACAAATAGGGCAGGACAAATATTACGTAACACTTTTCCTTTGAGAACACTTTTATTCTGCACGAGGGAGGAACCGACCATTATTTTTTATAGGCAAATGCACTTAACTTTGTCTTAAAATGTCCTCGGATAGTGATTTGTAACTGTGATATTTTGTGCGCAGGAATTATAGTTATTGTGCGCAGATCGGCGCACGACTGTCCAGGCCCCTTCGGTGGTTGGTCCATAATCGTTTGATGGGCCATCTCCGTTTAGGTCCGTGTCAGTGTGCGAGTGCGTACCATTCATGATATGAATGGGTGCCGGCGGTGACCATTCGGGCATTAAGTCGCTGAACCCAGCTAAACGATCAGTGATACTCCAATTGTGTAGAAACAACCAAACATAATTATATTTCAAATTATTTTGTAATTTTATAATAATTATATCCTATTTGGCAATTTCACAATGGATTTGCAATTTGTAATGTGAACAATGCAATGACTATGATAATCTGCGGTAAACAGTAGGTACTTAATAAATGTATTTCATTTAAAACGGTTTCAGCCATTGTTTGTTATGTAAGCCGATTGCATTGCACATGCTTAGTAAATCAGAATGGGTTTCATTCATGATAACGATAAGTGTCAAGTATTTCATAGATACATATGCCTACGTGTCAGCCTCCGTAGCCTAGTTGGTAGTAACCCTGCCTACGAAACTGGAGGTTCCGGGTTCAAATCCCGGCGAGGGCATTCTTTGTGTAATTATTTATCACAAATGTTTGTTCCTTGGTCGACACTATCTATGTATTTAAGTATCTATATGTATCGTCTCTTGGTACCCACATCATAAGCCTTAATTGAGCTTACCGTGGAACTAGGTCGATTTGTGTAAGAGGTCCCCTAGATAATTATTTATTTATTTATATTTTAGCTAAATCATCACTTAGTTCCCAAAACATACGTAAGTCTTAATTGTGATTCATGGAATGACGTTGGCTAATTTGCGTAAAATCTCATATTCACCTTTGTCTGTAATTTAAACTCAAACTATTCTTTATTTAAGTTAGCCTATTAATAAGCATTTTTGAACCGTCTGACACTATCAAGAGAGAAAAAAATCTACTACCTATTTAGAACTACAAATCAGCTTTATTCAAAAACAGAACAAAAAACATCTACTATCCGTGTCTTGTTTACTTTCGCATAAATATTTACCTCTCACTTCACTTCTGTTGAGGATGGCCACAATAACAGTTAATAGTAGCAGTTCTCCGCAAGCATCAGATATATTTAGAAGAGCAGCGGTATCGATCGTCGCGTGGTCACGTCGGGGCCTCACGTGTCTAATCGTTGAAACCTAATGTGGGCAAATCCACGAAAATCTTGCACAAGTTACGATTGCATTGCGTGTTTATATGGGTTTGAAGGTATTTCTTTTCTGAAGAGAATATTCACTTAACCCAATCAGAAATAGAAACTAATGTAGGTACGTAGATACGTAGCAGCAGTAGTGTGGGTATGTATAAGTATTGCGTACCTATTTACATTCATAAAGAAAATATAATATGTATTAAAAATCTTTTAATTCTACATTCAATCGAATATTACAGGTAATCGGAATACGCAAATCAGGTTCCGTTGTTAAATTAACAACATCAAATTACTGTGGTAGGTACTGTACTTTCGCTACAATAGTTGCAACGATAACAACGTATACCTATATTTAACTCTGTGTAGTATTATATGTATGTACATAATATATAAATTGGTATATATTCTCTTTAACAATACAACCCTAATAGAAACCTACTTTAGCCCACTAGAATCTGCGACCATAATATAACATGGACGTCTAGCGCCAGCTTAAAAATGCCCCCGAAAACACTTGTACACTTATGCTAAGCTTGCAAGGAGTTGTCATTGACGGACTGTCATGGTGTATAATTTGTACTTTAGCGGAATGTAATACATAACAATTATGCCTTCTTGTGCGATGAAATGGTATCAAAATATTTCCACCGAACATAATAAAAAAAACGGGATGCACTGGTTCGCGTTAGTAATTCGTGACTGTGATTATTGATTAACCATGACAAAATGATAAAAAGATTGTTTAATATTGCTGTGTTAATCTGTAATGGCTTGTGTGCCTTAAACATTCTATGGAACATAAGTCATTTTGGAAGTAGTACTGCAATACAGAAAAAACTAGGGATCTCCATAAAACATTACAAGATACACATCAAAGTCATAAGGTACCATATTGTCAATTTAATCATTTTAGGAAAGGGTTTATTGTAAGAAAGAATAATGTTTAAATTATCGTTGAATGCGTGTCAGACAAACTCAGGCTACGGGTGACCTTCCTCGCGAAATCGTAGGACGAATGATGTCGAATGAATTAACTAAAAATGTTAGAGATCCCAATATAAATAACCGTAAAATGCAGAATATGAATTAACCGACTTTGGAATAATATGTGAAATACAATAAAATTATTAGATGGATGATTAGGCATGCATGCTCTGGTCAGCTATGGCAAAAATATAGGAGCATTCAGCAAAACTCGAAAATATACTCAGTGCGCTTTATCTCTGTGTACTTGTGTTAACCGATTGTCATGCCATAATATTTATGAGCGGATTCTTTCGATACATATTTCTCCACTAGACTGTTGATTACGTGCTATAAGTATTATTCTTAATCCTAGATTTAAAATATTGACACTTGAATTGCGCAATTTATTTACCTTTTGCCTGTAAAAGCCGTAGATACCTTACTTTACTACCTCTTTCATCATCAATATCATCAGTCTTTCAGTTCACTGGTCTTTCGATCCCAATGAGAAAAGTCCCATGAATTTTATTTCCTATTTGGTTACCATTTTCCATACACTTTGTATTGTGGCAACAATAGGCTGGCAAGTCAAATCAGCATCTTTTTCCGAACTGTCAAAATGATCACCTCTATGGAATTTTATATGAAATACTCAAAAGTGACGTCACGTTTGAGTACCTACTGCCAAATGACCTATTATTTTAAGTTATTTTCAATTTATTAAATAGAAGTTTTGTGCAAAAATTACTGCAATCTACATCTTAGGAATAATTTCTTCGTGTATTATGTCGTACATAATGTTAAATAATTTATAATCACTACAGTCATCATCCCTATTGTGGCTTTGTATTGCGCGATTCATTTCAAGCACGCTAGTAAGTAGTTATTGGTAGTTATGAGTACGTAACGGTCCGCCGTCAAAAATGTATGATGTATAAAATGCGCAAACAAATACTATACGGTTCTAAGCATTATGAAATTGGCTCGTATCGATTCCACATTTAGCTTTTATGAACAAAAGACATGAAAAAGGTAATGATGCTAACTCATAAGTGAACTTCGCCTTGAAAGCTATACAATTGTTATTGGTACTCATAACGTCCTTTAGCTATTGATTATTCCTTAAAGCCAAACAAGGTCACATGAAACGATTTATGTTGTATTCATAATGCAGAGTACTTCAACTAACAAAATTATCCTTACACATTAATCGGGGTCCGGGAATGCTTAGATGAAAATTATTAAGTAATTTAACTTCTCTTCTTTATCTTCACGGTGCAAATATTTGCATTTTTTACCTTTAATTATTTTTTTTTAATGTGCAAAAACTGTTTTGTGCAACTAGTTTTATAATGAATTCTGCCAAATACATTAGAACATTTAGAACATCAAAAACATATTTATAGTCATTAATATTTTTTTAAATTATTGTTTCGAGAGCTAATACGAGTACCTTGAGAATATAAATTCAAATTCGATGGTTTATTCATTGTAAAAACATAATTATCTACTTATACGAGTATTTACTGTCTAAAATAAGATTAAAAAAAAGTATCGGACTTACCACGAAATTATAGAATAAACATAGAAACCCGATTTTAAACCTAATACAAAACCGTTTTGCACAAATGGTTTGAATATAAATAAATAATAAATAAATAAATAAATATCTTGGGACATCTTACACAAATCGACCTAGTCCCACGGTAAGCTCAATTAAGGCTTGTGATGTGGGTACCAGGCGACGATATATATAATAGATAGATACATATAGATACTTAAATACATACACAACCATGACCAAGGAACAAATATTTGTGATAAATAAATACACAAATAATGCCCTCGCCGGGATTCGAACCCGGAACCTCCAGCTTCGTAGGCAGGGTCACTACCAACTAGGCTACGGAGGCTGACGAATATTAAAAAAAAAAAAAAAAAATGTAAACCTTCTTGAACGAAGTATCATTGTATAAATAATATAAATTGATTGTAAACTTGTAACGTATCGACATCAATTGAAGATAATTCTTTGCTTTCATACTTTTGTAGGCGTTCGATTTAAAATATCATGACGTCGCCGCGTACCACGTGACCTACAATGGTACGTCAGTGTTTTCATTCAGGATACTATGGAATTAAACAGAGCGGGTAGAATTTCAACCAATCAGATTCGAGCTAGTTTGTTGTTAGCCAATGGTAAAAGATGTTCAGTATGAGGTGATTCAAAGACGTCGAATGAACGAACAATTGAGGGATTGAGAATGAGAGTTGAGAGAATCGGACTTAAGGGAGTGTAACAGGTATTCGAGGCTTTTCGTCGGCAGAGCGTCGAGTCGTAAGGAAGTCAGTGAGTTTAGTTCGTAAGGCATATCGTGTTTAGAATTGTTCACAGATATAGCAGGCAGGCATTACGGCAGCGGAGGCATAGGGCGAGTAACACCATTTGTGATGAAAAACAGAGTACCTGTATATGCTATATGTATAATATTTGTAGATATGTGTAGACCAATCGTCAATAGTATTTAGTCCAATTGCGTGGCGTGGCGCGTACAATTTTTCGCGTTCCTTTTATGAATTTATACAGTGTGTAAATCTAATACGGGCGATCAATTAAACCAGGCATGGGATTCATTAGTGTAATCATGGATTACAAGGTTTTTTTAAAGTTACTCTTAATTTAGACCCCACAGAATTTTTTTAAGATTATCGGAGCAGCAATGTAGGTACGAACATTTGTTATTGTTGATTTGGCAGTTATGTCATCTGCTTTTGAAATTAGCTGTCAACGAGTGCTTAACTCGCGTATGTTGCTTTACATTGCGCGCCGAATTATTTTGTATGGAACATTTTGTTGCTCTGATTTTAAGTAAAAGTTATTTGAATGTACTTATTATGTCGTAAACTAACACCCCTTAAGAGCTTCGCCCGTATTAGACTTACACCCTGTATGTCGTTACTGAAACAAAAAACCACTGCAAACATTTTTATTAGATCGTTTGTGGGTGTTGTAACTACGTTTATGGTTATAGCTAGAAGTTTGTGCATTAATCGGCTTTTCTGGTGGTTACGAGGAAATAAAACCAATTCTATGTTGTTTTTACAAAATGAACTAAATGAAAACATGCCTAAATATGACTAAATATCAAACAATCACAGATAAATAATCCAATAATAATGTCCAAAGTAATGTAAATATTACTTTTTAATGTATGCTATCCCATCAAGCACAAAACACCTTTTATAGAAGGAGTGTATTTTATATGGCTGTGCACACATTTTTTGAACCACTTGCATAATGAAATTAAAATACTTGATCTGCCTCTGGACGTCAAACTCTATAAGTGATGCTTAGACAAATCCTATACTAAATATAAAATAACTGGCCACTTTATGTCGTGAAGGGATAATTTATATGACAATTTATTTACACATTTTTACAACAATTGAATTATTTTTTTCATGTACATGCAGACACTTGTTTTAACATTTTATTTATTAATTTACTTTTGTATTATATACCATTCATTCATTATATTAAAATAGTATGTGTACTTAGCAGTAAGACTTACTATCAGTTTTAGCTAAGTATCAAAATTGTACGCCGCATCGCGGTTGATTGTGAAGATGCTACTAATTGTAACTCACAATATGTCAATAAATATTAGAAACAATTTAAATAATATAGCTTTGTTGCTATCCTAGCAAATTAGCAACGATGGCAAACAAGTAGGTAGGTATACATATATAATATCTTGGAAGGCAACCAACTATCGTAAAATATAGACGCCTAAACTAGTTGAATATGCCCCATTCCTTTTATTCAGGAATCTCCTCACTCCTTCATTGAAATATCACAAATAACGATTTCATTTCACTTGTAATTAAGTTGTTTGAATAAATTTAAACAAGTTTACTTATTTTTAAACTGTATTTTGTTTTTGCTGTAATTTGTTTATACAAAAACTGTCAACATAAAATGTGGCCATGGCCACTTTTCGACTTTATTCAGTACTAAACTCGAAAAGCGGTAGATCACATTTTTATCACATCTCCTGATCGGAAAGTTTAATTTTTGTACGCAGGCGGGTCGGAAGTTGCTCTTCCCTCTCAAGGGTCGTAGCTTTTTTTATTAAAACTTATTGGATTTTTTTTATTTCCTCAAAGTCGAAATGAAAAGTAGAGTGTTTAACTCAGGTGATAATGACTTTGGCTCTCGAATGATTGGCCCTCGAACCAAAACCTATAGCCTCTTTGAATTTCCATAGATAAACAAATACTTAGGTACTCGTATAGATTGAATTGACATTGTTAGGAAATACACATCACTTAAATTGGATGTTGGCCATTTTGCTCCATAAATACAATACACAAATATAATACTATACATATTTGCTACGATATTCGGGTAAACGTTATAGGTTAAAATAAATATCCATTGTTTTCTATTCTATCCACCCACACGAATAGAATTCGCGGAATTCCAGCGGGATGATTGCCAAACATAACGTGAAATAGACAAGGTTTCTAACTGTTGCTTTTGTACCTATTATGGGCATATGATCAAACCACGACCCATAATCAAAATGACAACCATACATCAAAACGCCAAATGAAGCGAACGAAGCGAAAATAATGTATGAAAAATATCCGCTTAATTTTTCATTCGTATAATTTTTCGTTTTCGTACGCCGATTTGATTAACGATTAACTACGCCCCTTGAAGTTGTTCATAAAAAGATGATGCATTTTGGTAACTCTATTAATTATGATCATTCGCAAGCTACCGCGCGTATTTTTTAAATAAACCTTTATATGATTTCATGAGCTGAGAAAAACATATAATATAGCTTTAATTGTGTTTTTATTACATTAAGTTAAGTTATTAATCAAATATTCATGGCTTCTTAGTTGATAGTGTTATACATGGTTAGTATTTACTTTTTCCTAGACTCAAATGAATTGACTCAAAATGAATGGAAGGTTATTGGAGTAATTTCTAAAATCGAAAGTACAAAAGTAAAACAATAACTCACCTCTAGAGATTCTGTCTCTAGGCAACCTAAAAATTTGCAGGATCAAGTACAAAATTTTATAAAATTCGCGCCGCTCATTCAATTAAGATATAACGCGTGTGTTTATGTAACCCGAATCGATATTTTCGATGGCGTCGACATGGCAAGTGTACCATTTCATTTAGAGGCCCCGACTGATCTAATTTACCCCGCCTCCCCTATCTCTACAACGGGTTGCTAGGGAATTACCTTTTTCACTATACGTCATATGTAATTTGACAACGTGAAACAACTCTGGAGGCTATTAGGCCCAAATGGGACGTCCGTAGGCGTACCGTAGTCACAAGTCACTGAGCATTTTCTGCTTCCCTACTTTATTATAGTATCCGGGGACCAGTTTTTTATGACATTAACTATAATGTACTTACGTGGAAGTAGTTTAGTTAAGATACGATTGTGTTTGACGTGAAAGCTTTGTCAATTACCCACATATTGGGGTCATATTTTCCGGTTTTTATGTTACTCGTATGTACATTGTACATATTTATGTAAGTAACTATACGATTAGACGAAGTTTTACTGATATGATTACTTTTTTACCTCACTAATATTAATACACAACTGGACTGTTAAGTACATAAGTGTTATTTTAAATTAATTTAAATTTGTATTTTATAAAAATAGTAACAGTAACTGACAGGTACTCACTAATTCAGTTTCTAAAGCTCTCTTGATTTTCAAGTACGAGTTCTTGTACTTTAGCTATTATAATCCCATATCTTTTGTTTAAATGAAGAGGCCTAATCAATATCGCAAAGGAACGGAATAATGCAATTATATACCTATATTCGATTAGCTACTTAACATTTACCGATGGTTAATTAAAAGACAAAATTGTTGCCTTTATTAGAAACATCACGTTTCCAAATAACACCAAAATTTTTATTTTTATTTGTTCATAGGCCTTTAGTGAATTTATAAGAATGTACTACTGTTTTCTCCATATATTCTACATGTGAACATAATTTACCTGTAATTGAAATAAGGAAACAATTCACTAAAAATGGTAGTACACTTAATTATGCCATGACTTTACTTTAAAATTTAATAACTAATAATACAATAATATAGAGAAACTAGCAATGTAGTCTTACAACTAAACCATACTAGAAAAAAAATCTTTTCACAATTCCGAGTCACAACGTCATTGTTCTCATACGTTAGCGGTAATGCGGTTAAGAAAAAGAATGGAGGGAAAATTCACACTACAATTGTGAATTTTACTGCATTATTTTTCTTAACTACATTAGCATTAACGTAGCGCTAGTACCGTACAGTAAGTCTAACGGCTCGGCCACGGAAACGAGCGAATTTCGGCGCGGCAAGCGTTTTATCTGTTCATTGCGCGGTCTTCACGTGCGACGTGCGGTGGTTAGTTGGGAACACACGCAATAATAAGAAAAACGCTTGATTGCTCGCCGCAATTTGCGCGTATCCGTGGCCGAACCATAAGGCTTGAGTAGACGCTAGAGCGGCGCGACCAGCGGGGCGTGCAGCGGCGCGTTCATATTAAACAAAAGAAAACGTATACGCGTGGCCTGAATGCATGAGGGTGGTTTCTCTGACACATCGCCGGCAGCGGGTAACCGACAACATGTCATCAGAGAAACCACCTTCAAACATTCGCGAACAAAACATTCGAACATCGTCGGCGGCGGACACGCGTCGGTCGCCGGTCGCTGGCCAGAAAACTCACGGCCTAATCCCTTGGACACTCGACGCGCCGCTGCATGCCACGCCGAACGCACCGCTCAACGCTGCGCTCGCCACTCACACCTTACACTAACGCTACAGTACCATGATCAAACAAATTCAGCCGCGAAAGCTGAGCACGTGGGTTCGATCCCCACCTCGGACGTTGGTGGTTTTGGTCGTTTTTCTTTGGTATATGACATCCAATATTTATAATTTATATAGTATTAAGTAGTGTGACTACTGGGGAAAAAATAAAAAAGCACAAATCAAAATATATAGTTAATAAATAATTTGATTTGTGTTTTCACAATACGTTCAAACAAATTCTGTTTAGGTTCGGCGTGTCAGTTTTTGACAGTTATTCTATGGCCTAAGCTGAATCGCATTAGTAGATAGTGGTAGCTCCTCAGACTACAATTAAGAACCGTAGTAGGTCACAGATATGACTGCTGTCACGTTCTAAGACTCTAAGTAATGAAGTGAGTCCGAAAATGATATGTGTCATTTTAAAGGAAACAAACTCATTCATCATAAGCAAGTGTGCTAACCATGAGTTGCCGCCGTAGTTTAACGCACTTGTTTCATGTCTATCCCGCTCATAGAGAGATGGGTACAAATAAATTGTGCGTTAAACTCACCACACTAACTCATAGTATGCACACAGGTACACTAAATAGCCAACAAGTTGCTCACTCTCACACCCACTTGTATCGCAGAGTACGATATCTTCAATCTTATTTTTATTTGCGCAATCCTAAATAATATAATTTTCATGACGCCCCGATATTCATACTCGTAGCTAGTAAAAAATAGAATATTTCTACCTCCAATAACGAGCAAAAAACTGGAGCATAAAAAAGGTAAAAAGTCGACACGAGGCTTTTTTCTCGAACGTAAATAAAATTAGTAATATCGTTTCATGAATTTATATTTCAGCTAATCGCCGCTATGCCGGCGTCGCCTTCGTAGAATTCTATTAACATTATACTGAAGAACTATGCTTACTCCGACGATTGTCGGCTCGGTGGATAATATGGCCAGCGCACAGCTTGCTAATTCTAAGGGCCATGGCTACATGCGCATTCCTCCACCGGATATCCTCGCTCCGGATTCAATCCCGAGTACAGCCCACTCCATAGCTTACTGAGCGACCATCGATTTGTGGACTAGCCGTAATGTGAGTGTCCGTGTTCACGTTTCGGCTCCGTATGTCATAACGGGTAGCACTTACAATATCTTCACGCCGAATTTTAAAACTATTTTAGCAATTAGGCGTGAAACAGATAAAGCTACTTTCAAATTTACTATCGTAGTAGAGATGACATTTACTAAGGTACCTAGGTACTTTCTTAGTCAAAGCAAAAATAATATAATTTTGCTAAAAGCAACAAACGAGGTTACCCTATTCTTATTAGGGCTGGGTCGTGCCGTAAAAGAAAGTGACGTCATAATTCAGTCCTTCGTTGCCTGCGCAACTCGGACATAACAACGGAACGGCCCAGCGTGTTTATTGCATAACATGCTAAATTACGTTATTCTTGGTAGAACACAGGTGGTTACAGTAGTGCTTACGCAGAAAATATTAAATATCTTTATGTTAACGTTGTACAATGTACATAACTTTAGTACAGTCGCCATTAATTTCTGTAAGGTTCGATTTTTCCCGCCAATCTGATCACTTATGAGTTTTACTCAATACCTACGTAAAGCAGGCCATCGCGCTCATTCCAATATATCAGTGCGAGCACCATCAATAGGTTTTTCTATCTACATACATGTAATTATTTCCTCTAGAAATGTTCTTATATCGGTCTAACTAAGGTTGTGTTAGATATTTTTGGCCTTTATAGTATGAGATACTATTGACGGTGACTGTACATCACTCAAGTAGTTATCGTTTTGTAAGTTAATCGTTCATATTATGGTGAAAAAAAAGGAATATGTTGAGTTCGAGTCACAACACGAAATCGTGTAGTTCCAATCATTGTTTATTTCATGAAAGGTTTTTTTTTTTAATCCCGGCAAACAGCAACATGGCATCAAATGGATTCCATTAACCCGTCGCCTATGTTAGATACGAATCCATATAAAATGTATTGAATTCAAATCAATTCATAATTAGAATTTAAGATCCTTTGCACCTACTAATCCTTAAAATTCAGACGGAGACGAAGAGTTAACTGTACCACGAATCGTTTCCATCTGTTTTGAAAACCCAGATAATATTGTTTGAGAAAACTTATCAAAAATGGTTATTTTATATGAAAAAAAAATCACAGGAAAATTGACTTTCAATTATTCAACAACTGTGATATTGTCTCATCTTCCGCTTTATTGCAAACTGGATGTTCATATGGGAGTCAACATACATAAATACAATATAATGGATACCTCGATAAACTTTCGTTTATACAAAATACGTGTTCAAAAAATATCTTGTGTGAAGTTGTTAAGGAAATAAATTCTTCAGATTATGTACCTAAAAGTCAGGTGACAGTCGACAAAACTTTGTCACCATACACTCAAGCTTTATTTACTCGAACGCCCGAAGGTGCCTAAGGGTAGCACGTACTGATA
Source organism: Thaumatotibia leucotreta (assembly GCA_025490895.1). Lineage (NCBI taxonomy): Eukaryota > Metazoa > Arthropoda > Insecta > Lepidoptera > Tortricidae > Thaumatotibia > Thaumatotibia leucotreta. The sequence continues at coordinate 31,014 of JALPQI010002619.1, forward strand.
AAAACTTTAGTAAACTCCGTAACACCTACTAAGTTGCAGCGAGTTTTTGTTGACAGCCAAATCCTGTTGACTGGCGTATAGAGGAGTATCAAACTTTTGTAAAGGCCCTTTGAATTATCCGGATAGAATTTATGAAACTTGTATCAATGATTTACAATAAGATCAAACGAGTTTCACTGTCGTTAATTTGTCATAGTGTTTAGGTACAGTGGGCTTCAAAATTACATGGACAGTTTATGAATGAATTCATTCATAAATTGTCCATGCAATTCTGAACGCTACTGTGCATTACAACGTGTTTTATTATACAGGGTGTTTTTTTTTCGACCGTTCAAATTCTACGTAGTGAATGTGTAGGTCATACTCACCAACTTTTACTATGGGGACAAAGTCGAAATCGCGAAAAAAAAATCAGCTGTTTCATACAAATTGGCGGCATTACGCCGGCCGAAATGTATGAAACAGCTGATTTTTTTTTCGCGATTTCGACTTTGTCCCCATAGTAAAAGTTGGTCAGTATGACCTACACATTCACTACGTAGAATTTGAACGGTCGGAAAAAAAACACCCTGTATTATTGAATTAACAAAAAGGTTTGTAATAATTCATACAATTATTATAACAATCATACAGGGTGTTTGGTTAGCGGTGTCGGAGCTTTTAAGGGCTTAAACTACCTACAATCAATTTTATCGATAAATTACCATGCAAATTTTTTTTTGTGCCAACGATAATTAAATGGCGGCCATTTTAAAATTTCAAACAGACGAATACGGGCGCACGTGATATTTCTGGAATTATATTTACGTTTGTTATCGGTCTTATCCCTGCAAAAAAATCTCGTTAGAGAGCTCATTAGATAAGCAAAGTAATTAAGCTAATCATTTGACTCAACTATTTGAACAACAAGGCTAAATTTTTTTTTTAATTAAAAATAGTAAAAAAATTACCTTAATTTTCAATTAATTTAATTTTGCATGAAAACTAGGTCGTTAAGATAGGTTTTTGGTGTTGTTATTATTAGTACAGTATGTTAGCTAAAAAATAACACCATAATTACAGTTATACCTTAAGTACTTTAGGAATTACAAGTGCTCAAACATACACCAAAACAGCTGCATTTAGTGTTCCCGATGCAAAATCCATAAACAAATGAATATCAGCAGTGTACTGACTAGTGAAGTGGCCGCCTTCCATCCATCTAGTGCATGTTTGAGCACTTCTAATTCCTAAAGTACTTAAGGTATAACTGTAACTATGGGGTTGTGTTTTAGCTAACATCCTGTACTAACAAATAACAACACCAAAAACCTATCTTAACGACCTAGTTTTCACGCAAAATTAAATTAATTGTAAAATTAAGGTGAATTTTTTACTATTTTTAATAAAAAAAATTTTTTTAGCCTTTTTGTTCAAATAATTGAGTCAAATGATTAGCTTAATTAGTTTGCTTATCTAATGAGCTCTCTAACGAGATTTTTTTTTGCAAGGATAGGACCGATAACAAACGTAAATATAATTCCAGAAATATCACGTGCGCCCGTATATTACGGATGCAAAATTTGTTTTACATATAAAATATTTTATTTTTATTACGGCCACGGTGACCTCTTTAACTTCTTATAGTATGATGTCGGTGTCGTTAAATATTAATCTGTTCATGTAATGTGTAATTTATATGTATAAAACAAAAAACAAGGTAACTAATTTAGTTGTAGGAGCAACTTATTTATTGTACAAAAAACTTATTCTCCGTTAAACATAGATAATTTCAATATTATGTATCATTTACTTAATGGCTGTTTAAAAAATTACATTTTCTCAAACATGCAATGAAATGTTGTAGTTACGTGCCTAAAAAGTGGCCGGGAAGTGCCTCTTTTTTAATTTTCATTTGACATAGGGTTGTGACCTGGCATCTTGGCTTTTAGCCAATAATTATCTGTAAGTAAAATTAGTATAAAAAAAATGATTGGCAAATTTTTGCAGTTATAATTAAGTATTTAAATTATATAATTTAAAATAAATATACAATAACTACTCAAAATAATATTTAAAAAGCAGTATTATACGGCGCGATCCGTCGGCCTCGATCACCGCATGCGATTAATTGGACCCAACCGACCGCGTCGTCTAATACCGCTTTTTAAAAGTAAAAAGGCCATAGTCGGATTTTCATAGTAAGTCAGCCTTTAAATCAACCAGACTCTAGTATTTTTTTGTGAGTACCTCTTATGGTGAAGAATATTTCTGCTGAGTATCAACGTCCTATCGGTGACAGTTTTTGACTTATGATTTTTTTTAGTTTTTTCTTTAATGTGTTGTATCTCAGGATGTATAAAAGCGAATTGCTTCAAATTTTGAAATAATGTTCTTTATTTAGATATGCATCGAATTAAAAAAAAATGAATATCGATTGTCGTATAAAAAAAAAGAAAAAAAAAGACCAAAAAATTTTTCATATTTTTTTTTGTGTACCTATGAAGTAGTGACACCTCTATTTTCTTTTTCTAATTATAGACCATACATTGGCCTACTAGTTGCCTAAGTATCAAAATTTTCCAAGCGGTACTTCTTACCAAAAATCGGCAATATGTGTGGTCAAGTTCTGCATTCAATCGGTGTTTTTCAATGTAGTATACAAACTCTTCATTTATATTTGAGTTTTCTTATCAGGTTATCTTATTTAAGAGTAAATGCTAATGACAACTTAATGTCATCATGATGCAAGCTGTTTATTTCATTATTAATCGGCCGTTTACCATTTCAACTAGCGTATATAGTAATATATTCAAGAAATATATTATTTTTAATGAATATCTCATAAATAATATCGAATTACGCTAGTTAAAATAATAAACGGCCGATTAATAATGAAATAAACAGCTTGCATCATGATGACATTAAGTTGTCATTAGCATTTACTCTTAAATAAGATAACCTGATAAGAAAACTCAAATAGAAATGAAGAGTTTGTATACTACATTGAAAAACACCGATTGAATGCAGAACTTGACCACACATATTGCCGATTTTTGGTAAGAAGTACCGCTTGGAAAATTTTGATACTTAGGCAACCAGTAGGCCAATGTATGGTCTATAATTAGAAAAAGAAAATAGAGGTGTCACTACTTCATAGGTACACAAAAAAAATATGAAAAATTTTTTGGTCTTTTTTTTCTTTTTTTTATACGACAATCGATATACATTTTTTTAAATTCGATGCATATCTAAATAAAGAACATTATTTCAAAATTTGAAGCAATTCGCTTTTATACATCCTGAGATACAACACATTAAAGAAAAAACGAAAAAAAATCATAAGTCAAAAACTGCCACCGATAGGACGTAGATACTCAGCAGAAATATTCTTCACCATAAGAGGTACTCACAAAAAAATACTAGAGTCTGGTTGATTTAAAGGCTGACTTACTATGAAAATCCGACTATGGCCTTTTCAACTTTCAAACAGGTCAATTAAAACAAAAATGAGGTGTTGGTGTCGTATTTGACTTTTCTTGTGTTTCAAAGATTTAGTTATGCAGTTGACTTATAATTTCTTAGAAAGAAGATACATTTTTTTGTTTCATTTCATTACATGTTTGAGAAATTACATTTTATAGCCACCAAAACATTATTACATGAAGTCATCTCGACCAAAGCCGTAAAAGGTAGGGTAGCATTTGTATTCATTGAAAGGTTGGCGATATGACCAGAATGTGAATTTAACAACCGCAGCGTGAGAGGACCGTTCGTATCTTTATGACTGCTCTTTATAGGTTCTAATACAATAAAATACCTAAGCATTGTTATTGTACTCGTAAGACTCGCAAATATTTATAGAATATAGGTGGTTCTATACGAGTCACTAGCTGCCAGCTGACAGAAAATCTAAACTTGTACTTTGAAGTATTGTTTACTCATGTTTTTGTAAATAATACTCTCTTTTAAGGTTGCTGCATTAGAAAAGAGTAATAAAGACGACTTTCTGATATAAGACGAGTAATAAAATATTAAAGTTTAGGTTCTTCATTCATAAAATTATTTATAAACATAATACCCCTACCGCACTTTTGCACTGAAAATTATGAATGAACGTCCCCGTACTAGCAGGCATTCAATTCTTCGAAGTAGTTATGTCATATATGTGTGTAGGAATTCAGAACACGAAATTCATGTGACAATAGTTTTGGGTCCGCTATCCTTTTAAGTAGTTTTCCTTTCACATGGGACTTCTTAACAAAACGATTGTATAATATAATGAAAGGGCAAATGACATCGTGAATGTTTTAAAAATTACTGACGCTTAATTTGCAGAGATACGAGTATACCTATGAACTTAAACACAATATATAAAAAATAAAGTATAAAACCTACGTTAGAGACTTCACAAATTTAAGGAGTATAAAGTATAATATGGTCATCAAACTATCGTCCAACCTTCACGACTACAAGTAAGTACTTTGTTTCTGTTGGTTGGTCGGTTTTTTACGAAAAAAATGAATACCTAGTATATATGCCACTACACTGTGCCTTTTCAGCGTATACAAGTGCAGAGAAAGTGTCAAATGCCTTCAAAATGAGCTCAACTCTAGGCTCTTTGCTGAGTGACCCAATTGGAGAAACCGACTGTGAAAGAAAAGGAAGTTTTTAGTCTCTTTGAGAAGTTTGAGAACTCCCTTCAAGACGCGAACAATTTTATATTTTCATGAATCATGACTGTTTGACTATCTTTGTTTTGGAAAATAGATTATTAATATTTACTTTCATTTTCGCAGCATTATTTTCTACTGGACACGCATTTAGATTATTACATCGCTATCAAAGACATAAATTGAAGACCAGTTGATGGAGATTGTAGAATATAGGTAATTAATAATAATCAACGTTAGTTAATCAACAACAAACGTAGTTTATTACTGTCAATTAATAAACATTGTCTAAACCAGAACACGGGTAAAGCATATAATTATGGCGTAGCAACGCAATTAGGATATTGCGAAATTTGAATTTGCGCACACATATTTCATGGAGTAGGTAAATGATAATTTGCATGTGATTTTCCCAATATATGCGAATAGGTAATAGCTTCAATTACTGTTGGTATGACGTTTATGATTATGTAGATATAAAAATATGATTTGGTAATACAATACGCTGTCGGCTGAAATGATTAATGAGCTTTAATCTTTCTCGAATCAAGACTCTAAAAATGGTTTTTAATTTTTCAACACACTTTCTCGTTACGTAGGTATTATTGAACCGCTTTTAGGCTCATCATCCAAGATATTACACACGCGTGCTTTTACATTACAATATCGTCCAAGCGCGGTAATAACATAACCCGACCAAGTATGTTTGCAAACATTTGTAAGGATTATGTCATGTAGTATGTTGTAAGGATGAAACATTCGAAATTTAGCCAGGTTATGTTTATTTTTTAAATTTAGAGAGTTGAGAGTGTTGAGAGTTAAATGTAAAGTTATCGTATTTTGAATACTAATTCGCAGATTTTTTTTATATTGGCTGTTTTTCGACAGGGTTGCTGCCTTGGAAATTTGCGCGCGGTGTTAAAAAATCCTTAGGTATGCGCGCGCCGTAATAAAGTTACCATTTTACATATTATTTGTTATTCGGAGTTTATTGCGTTTATTTGGTTGTGTTTTCTATTATCACTTTTAAGTAAATTAGGAATTTTAAGTAATGAACAAAAATAAAATTAAAAGGGTGTAAATTTGGAATAGTAGGTACCTAAGTAAGTAGTCATTAGGTACTTAGCAATAAAGGTTAGTAAAAGTGACAATAAAATGTCAGTTATTCCTCGCAAGTGTGTTAAAAACGTCGTATGAAACTCATGTGCATTGATCAATACACTCTCTTCTATCTTATATGTGCTTGCTTACAGCTCGCGCGTACACTATCGCCTCGAGTGTAATGATCAACTTAGCACACTTGTCTCTTAATGTACTAAATTTATTGTCTCTATCGTAAACATCCCAATAATCGATATGAGCAAACCCAAACACCCTGCTGTCAACTGTATTAGGTACTGTGACATATACATATTGATGCAAATCAATTTCATTTACAAGTGCATTGTTGGGGCTGTGACGTCTTTACCATGCTCTATTTTTAAGTGTCTCGTCCATCCCATCAAATTAGCCATGCTTCACAATTGCAACGGTAGTACAATCATCTTTATAGTGGAAAATGTTCGCCCCTGCAAATACCCGGTAAGAGGATTAAATACAAATATTGGATTAATAAAACTCTCATCATAGCTTTGGTAATAAATCCTCGTTTGGAGGCAAACGCAATGTACCTGATGTGACTATTCCCAATGCGATTCACGTAAAACATAATTTAATCGTGTCATTTTGCTCCCATACCTACCTCGGCGCTGCCAGCCGCCCGCTGGGAAAACTACTCGCATCGTGTGATTTGTGTCAACGGGAACCCAATTCGAATATTTAAAATATAAATTTGACTAAGTATGAAAATAGTTTTAACTGTGGAAAAGACCACACTGTCTCACCCTAGTACCCTGGCACAGAGGTAGGTGCCTATTGTGGGATGCAACTTGCGTTAGCACGTTTGCTCCCTCACATTTGGGGCGCACTATGCGGGTGGCAGGGGCAGCGGCTGAGTTGGCAGCGGTGCGTAAGACGGGAAAATACTCGGTGCTTACCAACTATTTGTTTGTCCCATTAGCGGTTGAAACTACAGGTTGTTGGTGTTCGGAGGCTCTATCCTTCTTTGGAGAGGTGGGACGCCGCTTGCGGGAGAGGGGTTTGGACCCCCGCTCTGGGTCGTTCCTGGTGCAGAGGCTGGCTATCGCCGTTCAACGTGGCTATGCTGCCAGTGTGATGGGCACCTTTGCACCAGGGGCTACACGGGGTGGGCTTTTTGATTAAAAAGTGTACATGTATGTTGCTAGTTTGTAAGTTAAATTATTAGGTATTACTGCTTTTGTCATTTGAAAATTGTAAAATTGAAATAAAAAACTTGTTTAAACTGTTGATTATATAACGTAATGTATGAAATACTCAATTATAATCAAATCACCGCGAGTGATGACGGCAATAAGAATACATGTCTCATCCACCCCAACTCCTCCCGCGAGTGTAAAATGTAGTACGAGTGTAATCACCCGAATTAAAAATAAGTTTTTACACGTGTATCGAACGACTTTTTTCATAAGAAGTGCCAAAAAAGAGAAATTTACGAAATTTTTTTCTTTCCTTTTTGCCACGCCCTTCACTGCTAGCACAAGAGTGACGTGAGAGTATTTGGATCTAAGAGCACACAAGACAGACTATCACTGGCTATCGTTCAATTTAAGAGGTGACAGTCTATCTCGCTTGCAAGATACTTTCACGTGTAAAATAGACTACCAGCCAATTCAATCAATCAATCTTAGTGCAGGTGACAGTTAATACTAGTGAAGTTAGAATCTTATGAAATAACAAATTAAGCTCTGAAATGGAATTCGAGATCAAAAATGTAAACAATCTATGACAATGACATGACATTACAAAGTCAATGTTAAAGTGGCATTCCAGGGGTATAAAACGTTTTATATCGAATGTATGTTTTAACACCTTTGTAAATTAACGTCGCATTTTGAGATTGGTTTTTTATTTTATTTAACACTTCACTTACAACTATCCTTACAGGTACTAAACCTAAGACAATGTTTTATGTGTAGATGTAGATACGCGAAAGTCAAAGTATGTTCGATACACAAAGTATCACAATCGTTAACATATTTTTGACAATAAAAATCATACCTACATCTGAGTGTCGACGGTTCCTGATTACAAAAATAAAACCTAGAAAATTTGCTAGAATGATGTAAATAATCAACATAATCAATGTTTGAAAACGAATGTCGTGTTACTTTAATCTTTAGAATAGTCGGGGGACGAATTTCAGTCTTCATCTTAGTTACGATCGAATCCATTTCGATAAAAATATGAAAATGATTGATTTGTAGGTAAAAATACTAAAATCTGTATACTTTGTAATGCTAAATTTTAGGAGTAAAAATTCATAAAACAGTCATTTGGTGCACCCTCTTGTTTTGATTTTTGAAGTACCTACATAGTTATAAATGCGAACCCTCTTAAATGGTTCTTAGTGTAGTTACCGTATTAAATTACGAATAAACTAGTTATTGTTATAACTGCGAACCAAATGTTTAAGATTTCTTATCATTGCCAGTAGTATAAATTAAACACCTTACATTTTATTAAAAGTAGCGAAGTATATCATTAAAAAAATTATATATTTCGCTTAATGTTTTGTATTAAAACTTTGTAAAATATTTAAAAATTCTGCGTACCGTCAGTGACGGTAAATACGCATTTTTTATAAGTATTTGAATGATTTTAGATTACCCCCTCTCGTGATTATTTTTTTGTGGTGGTATCCCATTTGTTTACATTTTTGATCTCCAATTCGATTTCACACCTTAGTACCAAATCGAAAGTGAATGTTGTATTGGAATAGGTCCGGTCAGCAGTGCAGATAACGATGTCCGTTCACATCCATTTTAATTCCAGATAACATATCACGCATCAGGAATTCATGTTTACAGACCTTTTATTTAGTTGCAATCAAACGTTTTTTTATGAAATCCACCCAATAGGTATTTTACCTAGATATTAAATTAAAAATCTGTCACAACAATACTGATAAAAAATACAAAAAAGTTAACTTACACATGTATTAAATACCCATTATAAGAAAATATATGTTCGAGAAGATCGTAGGAATTGGGTATTTTATTTTAGTAACCTCCTTATTTCATGTTTATTTTCAAAAGCATTTTGAAAAGTATCTAATTTATGATCTATTGATTATTATAACCAAAGGTTCCCGAAGGCCATACGATTCCCGTTTAGTTTTGCCGACAATATTCTACTCTAGCACTCGGGAAAAAATTGAATATCAATTACGAGTTATTACGACATTGAAGTGAATGGTGCTAGTACTTATGTAGTGAATACAATAGGTAGAGTTTAAGCTTACGACAAAGAATAAGTTATACTATTGCACAGATTGTATAGGATTTTTCAGTGAACTCTAAATTTAGTTCCGGACAGGGAACGAGAGTGCTACGTAATTCGGATGTTTTGGTTTTTAAAATATGTTTGTTGGTTTTTAAAATATAAAATATAATTCGACAATATTCTTGGTCGAAATCCATTTCGTAATAATTGGTATTACAATACAATACAATACAATACAATACTCTTTATTGCACCTCGTAACATAAAAAAGAAGATAACAAAAAAGTCGAATCTTAAAAGTAGAGGTAACACAACAGGCGGTCTTATCGCTAAAGAGCGATCTCTTCCAGACAACCTTTGGGCAATGAAACAATGCAACCAGTAAAAAAACAGTAGGTGATGCAAGACGTGAAATAAGGAAAATGAATAAACAAGTTTATTAATTACGACACGTTAATAAATATACACATATAAGTAAATATAATAAACTTACATATACTTATATAAATAGATATATACATATATATATACAGATGACAGGATGGAATTACAACAATAGCATATCATGGGAGAGTCAGATAGTATTCCTTAAGATGCGCCTTGAAGGTGGCAAGAGATTGAGCTCGCCTTATGTCAACAGGCAGGGAATTCCAAAGTCTAATAGCCTGGAAAGTAAAAGAACAATTGTAAAATTTTGAAGAGGAAGATGGAACGTTAAGAAGATACTTTTGAGAAGCTCTAGCAGATTTTAAAAAACTGAAACGATCTTTGAGGTAGCGGGGAGTAGCAGGATTAAATAAAATGTTGTATAACAGAGATAAAACGTGAGCGTTACGACGAAGACGAATGGGAAGCCACTTGAGCTGAGAGCGAAACTCGGAAACATGATCATATTTGCGTAACCCAAATATGAATCGTATAGACATATTTTGAATACGCTCAAGTTTACTCAGCTGATCCTCTGTGAGGTCGAGGCAGGAAACATCAGCATAGTCCAAAATAGGATGCAGCAGGGTCTGAGCGAGCGCAATTTTGGTCGGAATGGGGAGAAAGTTACGGAGCCTTCTTAAATAACTAATAGAACCAAACATTTTCCTACTGACTTCGCTCACTTGAGGTACCCAAGATAATGTTCGGTCCATAATAATGCCCAGATTTTTCACTTGGTGGGAGTAAGGAATACGGACACCATCAAACCAAATGGGGGCTAGGTTACCGAAGTCAACTCTGGAAATCATGGATGAACTACCAATTACAATAACTTGGGTCTTAGCGGGATTTACACGAAGCCCGAAATTACGGCTCCAGTTACGTATACAAATCAGGTCGTTATTCATCGTGGCAATTACATTCGGAAGGCTACTAACATCACCCTGTACATAAATTTGAAGATCGTCAGCATAAAGGTGATAATGAGATGAAAGATTATGAGTGATAGAATTAATAAAGACTGAGAAAAGCAATGGAGATAACACGCCGCCCTGTGGAACACCGGCTTGCGTGCTACACCAGGAAGAACGGAAATCATCCACCTTAATCAGCTGCCGACGACCACTGAGATAGCTACGAAACCAATCTATTACCGCAGGAGATATGTTGAGAGGACGCAGCACTCCAAGTAGAATGTCAAAGTCAACGGTATTGAAAGCATTGCTAAAATCTAACAATGTCAATACCGTTAGCTTCCGATCATTCATTCCAGCCCGAATGTCGTCAGTAATCTTGATGAGAGCGGTAGTCGTACTATGACCGGAACGGAAACCAGACTGGAATGGATTAAGGAGATCATTTTTATTTAGGAAGGATGTCAGCTGCTGGTGAACGAGGCGCTCAAGTACTTTTGAGAGAAAAGGAAGGATAGAGATAGGTCGGTATTCGGAGAATGAGGAAGGATTAGGTTTCTTAGGAATTGGAATTATATGGGCATCCTTCCATAGTGTAGGGAAGGTATTCGACGAGATAGATTTATTAAGGATACATGTGATGACGGGAACAAGCAGGTCAAGGAGAGGGAGAATCATGTTACGGCTAACGCAATCAACACCAACGGCATTCGACGTAATGGATACTATACACCTTCTAACATCACTGTCAGTAAAAGAAGAGAAAGAAAACGGAAAAGAGTCTGGAGTGGTAAGAGAGGACAGATATTGAAGTGTGTTGAACTTAGCAGAGCCACCAAATGGGACAGAAGTGGAGAAATGCTGATTAAGCTGCTCGAAATCTACATCTTTAGAGTACGGATTCAGTTGAGACTTACCAACTCCAAGCGACTTAAGAAACTTCCATACTTTTGCAGGGTCTCCATTCTCCACTGATTGATGAATATGGCGCCTTTGAGCATCGCGACAAACAGTGCTACAGCGATTGCGTAATGTGTGATAGCGAGTTTTATTTAAGTCGGAGGGATTACCTTTATACCTAGCCCTGGCTACATTTTTCTTATTAAGTAAGGCCTTAATGTCCTCAGTGAGCCAAGGAGCAGGAAAATGTTTAATTTTAACCGAGTGGACTGGGGCATGAATATCAAACAATTGAATCAAAAGGGAGTTAAAAATTGATACTTGCTCATCAACAGTATTAGCACAAGAAATGACACCCCAGTCTAGTTTAGCTGCATCAGTACGAAGTTTATCCACATCCATACGACCAAAACTGCGCTGAAGTAGGACTTTAGCCTTAGGCTTGGGGGGTTTAATTTTATACGACAGAAATATCAAGTCATGGTAGGAAAATGCATCTGCGGATAATTGACCATGGTTCGCGACTAATGAAGTAGAAGAAGTGAGAGCAAGGTCTAGAAGTGAGGGAGTAGAGTTTGGGAAGTGATGCGTAGCATCCGAAGGGAGAATGTTGAGCTGGCAGGCATGCGCCAAGGATTTCAAATTTCGAGCGCGATGGTCATCTTTTAAAAGGCATGTGTTAAAATCACCCATAATGATGTGATGATCAAAGGATGGTAAAATATCTTCAAGGAGCTTCTCTAGGGTCGGAAAGTAGTTGACGTGAAGGGAAGGAGAATAAAATACCCCGAGAAGAACTTTAGTAAAAGAAAGAGAAATTTCAAGAAAAAGATATTCTGCAGTATCAGAGGTAGGAGATTGACAGGATATGGAGACAATAGAATAGGGTATATACGAGCGAAGATAGATAGCAACTCCACCGCCACCTCTTCCGACGCGATCGTTACGGATTAGATGGAAACCAGGCAAAGAGTAAGACGTGGAAGGGAGGCATGGCTTAAGCCAAGATTCTGATACCAGCACTGCATGAACATTACGTGAATCGCTGTATGCTCTGTGCGTTTATGTGAACAACATTAAAATTAGTACTAGAATGCTCAAATTCCGAATTAAGCAACTCATGAAGTGATGGTGGCAAGCTCCCAAAACTGTCATCAGAAGAAACACCATCCGAAGAACAGGACACATAATTGTCGTCACTCCCACTGTCATTGCTATAGCTAAACTAGTTCATAAATACAATACAATAAATACTATAATTTATATTTTAAACTACTCAGAATATTGTTTTTTTCCTACTTAATATTACTAACATTACCCACCAGCGAAAATGGAAGAAACCGTAACAGAAAAGAAGCAAATTAATTAATATTAATCTAATTACACTACGGAAACAATTTTTAAGAGCAGTTTATAAAGCAACAAACACCAAAAACGAAACGTAATAATTTTACAGGTGGCAACACTAGGCAGCTTCCGCCAAACTGACAGTGACACGATCGAGATTCTAACTAAATGTCACAGAAACAAAACATTACATATTATTCTACACGATACAACAAGAAAAATAATAAAAAGGGTAGAAATATAAAAGTGCTACACGACCGAATTAAAGAGGCAAACATATACCTACTATAACACGAACACAAGAAGAAGCATAAAACGGGGTTCTCACAGAAAGGGGAGGACGAACTACGTGCGGGGCTTAGTGATTTCCCTCCTCGGCCTTTGCCGCAGTGTCTCAGCTTGAGTAGCAGTCGGTACATTACTAGACGCCGGGGTGTCAGCCTGCCCTTGGTCAGCTACAGCAGTCTCGAACAGGGCCCTCACCTCGGCAATTGTGTTAACGCGACGGCGCACGCCGTCCTTTCCCAACACAATCACGTCGCCGTTCCAGGTCCAGCAGCTACGCATCCCAAACTTCTCACGAGCGAACATAAATGCAGTATGACGCGGCTTCGTTAAGAATTCACCAAGTGTCACACCAGTGCCCTTCAGTTCCACTTTACTGAACCACACATCATCCCGGACAGCAATATCCCTGAATTTGATTAGTATGGCCCGAGCCTTCCTGCTACTTCCACTGCGACCACCCAGCCGATGACAGCGCTCAATGTCTGTAACTTTTAGACCACCACGGACGGCCTGCAGCTTGCCAACCACCACTGCGGCAGTGTTCTCATTATCCGCCTCTGCAACACCATGCACCAACAACATCTTTCGGCGGGAACGCGTCTCTATGTGGTCCACCTGTCGCGTCACTATGTCAACCTGCCGCTGGAGGGTTTCAAGGGCCTTCAGAATGAAGTCCCTGAAGGAGTCGAATTTGGAGGACACAGCCGCTACTGTTGGATTAGTTGGTCCCGCCATGTTCAAATCCCTCCGGAATTCCGCCATCTGCCTCACAAACATGTCGGCAAGTTCAGCAATAGAGCTTTTCATTGAACTTTCTTGTGACATTTCGTTTGCCAAAGTGAAGTGAACTATTACAGTGCAACTACTAAGTAAATTGACAGGAAACTGCTGGTAGGTGATGTAGTTTACTTAAACATTAAGAAATGGTGACTTTTGTGTCTAAAAATAGTTTAAATATATTTTAATTAATAAAAATTTGTGCTTGAGATGTTACTTAATTTTCTTCACCTACCCGAAAAAAAAAAAAAAAAAAAATGGTATTATTATTTGATGATAATTATGTTTTTTATCTCGGATACCTACGAAAATAAATTACGCTGAGAAATTTACTCTTTCGTTAAATCAAACCGTGAAAGTTTAAATCGGTATATCCAACATTCTGTTAAATAAATAAAATTCGAGGCAAAATTTTCAAAAGCCAACCATCAACGTTTCAACATACCCGTAGCTCAAGCTCCGGTGAGTGTTCTAAAATTCATAACTAGCCTCGATGCTGCTCTCTCCTTTTACTGACTCTTGTAACGGACATCTCTGTTATATTATGTTGACCTACAACGGAAATTGTTAAGGAATAAACATTGTAAACATTACAGCCGAAGTATTGCAATTTTTTTTTTTTTTACAAAAGTCATAATAATTTTCTGAGTCATGTCCATATTAGTGCAAACGATAATCTTCTGAATTCATGTTTATCCGGTAACCTACATGTAATAACTTTCATACATAAAAGGAAGTTGCTTTATGTATTAAGTACATCGAATACGAGTACATCTATGAGAAGAAAACATTTCCTCTAGTGAATAATTAGTATTCTTGATTCCTAACATTGTTCAGTAGGCTTAGCACAGGATTAGTGCGACAATAGTTCGCCGCGAGATAGATTACCCATCCCTATTTATTCATATAGTTAGTAACAGATGGGAAAACTATCTCGCGGCGACAAACTGACATACCAATTATGTGCTAACAGAGTTGGGCAAAAAGTAATATGATTACTCCTTCCTATTACTTTTGTACACATACAAATATAATATACAGAAGTAATCATATTACTTTTTGCCCAACTCTGTGTGCTAAGCATACAGGTTCAGTTGTAACTAAATATCAAGAATTTAATATGCATATTTATAACGTATTAGTAATCGAACCATAGGTAGAATCATAGGTAGAAACCTATGATTATATGTCTGTAGGTAGGGCTATACATACCTACGAAAAATCGATGCCATACATTAACGTTATGTTTCATTTATAGGTACATAGTTATACATAATATCAGTATATTATTGTATTAATAATTATTATATCAGGTGCTGTTTAAGTATGACATTTAATCTGTCATAAATTGGATACTTTTTTATTTGGCTTTTTGACTATTACACTATCAACATTTTCTACTTCAATTTTCGTTCATGATTCTCACAGAATGTAAACAATTTTGAATAAAGGACCATGCGTCAAAATTGCCCCAAGACCAACAAACATGAGAGTTAGATCATTAAATAGGTCTTTAACTTTACTTCATTTCATTATATGGGCACGAAATCGAATTCTATTGCAGAACTGAGATATTCATATATTTGTCAGCCTGATTACGAGCTAATTCAGTAGAAAACCTCTGTAGATTTAGCCACTAGTTTATTTTGGTAGCTGCAGCTACCAGTGATCACCCTTATTTTGTATGTAAAAAAAAGGCTAATGTCAAAAGAAAAAAGAAACTAAGCGAGTGAGGTGGTTAACATTATAATCACGTGT
Organism: Thaumatotibia leucotreta; assembly: GCA_025490895.1. Taxonomy (NCBI): domain Eukaryota; kingdom Metazoa; phylum Arthropoda; class Insecta; order Lepidoptera; family Tortricidae; genus Thaumatotibia; species Thaumatotibia leucotreta. Next base: position 46,441 of record JALPQI010002619.1, read on the forward strand.
GCACAATCTTTTTTTTACACACTTCGATATCCTAATGATTAACGACCAGTATCTCTGATCTATGAGATATTCATATTTTTGTCAGTGTGAATACAATCTTCACACTGACAAATATGAATATCTCAGTTCTGCAATGGAATTCATCTTGGTGCCCATAGAATGAAATGAAGTAGATTTAAAGACCTATTCAACAATGTAACTTTTAGCTGTGTTGACTTTGGGGCAAAGTTCCATACAAAGTTGGGCATGGTCCTTTAAACAAATTGCCTTATTTATCTTAATTTCAGTAGGTAATGTAAAAAATTCTCATTTTTATTACAAAAACAGTGAACGCGCGCAGAATATTTTGCGTTGTCTAATTAAGTTCCGGAGGTAACATGAAATTAATTCAGGGTCCGGGTAACGAATGTGATAAAATGAAAGTTTTCCCGATGTCGGCCCGCCCGCCGCGGGACGCCCAGATTACAGCTTTGCAATATTAAATCTCATCAAAAACAAAATGCCATCAAAGTCTCGCATACAGCGATACATCTATACGTGCACTGTAAAGGTATTTAAAGGCAACAGTTTAAAATTGACGTCGAAAATTGCCAATTTGAAAAGCAAACACTCCACGTAGTCCGTGTAGCGCAGTCGTCTAACCGGCAACATAAATGTTTGGGTGATTGAGCCGCTTCGAGATTATATCGATTTTCAATATTCATACACTTGTATTTAATTATTAGGCACATATTTTACCCACGGAAGTTTAATGTATTACCTACTCAATTAAATAGCAATGGTTTTCATGACTGTATAATAAATATTGCTCATTGCATGATCTAGGAGTTTTTCTAAGGCTACAAATATTGATACCAAGTAGAGACTTTAGATTAACAACTATTAAATGGCTAATAGGTCTTCCAGTTACCATCTCGACCTATGATTACGTGCGTACATTATATCATTTTGCAGATAATGATAACAAATTAGATATCAGTCCTCAACACATATCCCTCTTATATAGGTAAGTATATTTAGTTTCACGTTACAATAAGTATTGAGTAGGTAGGTACGAATGAATAAAAAGGTAACCGTAACAATACCCACATCATTTTTCCAATTTTAGATCGACCTTGAGCATGATCTTTGCTCATAAAACAAATTTCCGATTCAGTAAACATAAAAAGAATTATTAGACAGACGAAAAAAGTACGTCGATTTCTTTTTCATTTCATCTCATATTTAAATATTCAAGTCTCATTTACGTAGCGTTCCTATGGAAAGCAATCTTTTAGCGGTCTTTAAATAAATGCTTGGATCTTTTAAATCGACGAGGGTACTCCCAACGGCCGATGTTAACTCAATTGGATCATGCGATTAGTAGCACTTACTCACTGTGCATTGCTTGTACCTATTTTACTGGTTTAGTTTATCGACCATATTTTATCAACAAACGGGTTTTAATCGCGTAAACTTACAGGCAGTCTGCCTGCAACCACAGGTAAATAACGTCATGCCCGAAACGTCTGGATAAAATTAAATGTAACTTTACACGATTAAGACGTGTTTGTCGTTAAAATATGTGATAATCGTGAAAGTTTAAATCAATATAATATTTTGTTTATCGATTATTAAATAGCACGTCGTGGCAAACAAGCGCATTGTAACTCTGGTGTAAGACCTAAGTGGAGAGCGTCGAGCTGCGCGTGCGGTGGCGCGTCGAGCGTCCAAGGGATTTCGACAGCGCGTAGTCAGTGGCCCTACCGCGAAAAACGAAATTCATAAATTCCGAGGATTTGTCTCTCTCACTCTAATGACGCCTTCGTTTGAGTGACAGAGAAACTTCCTCGAAATTTACGAATTTCGATATTCGCGGTAGTAGGCCAGGCCACGCACAATACGTTTGCATTGCGTGAGCGTTGTTTAAAGGTGCGTTCAAACTAAAAGAGCATTCGCTGTTCTAACCTCCCACTCTACGAAATTCGATCGGTACACAAAACGTGATTGATTGATTTCGTAGAACGGGCGCTAGAACAGCGAATGCTCTTTTGGTTTAAACGCACCTTGACATGAACAACCCGCCGCGCGCTCCACCGGACGCCTAGCTCGAAATAAAATAAAAAAATGCAACATCAATTTTATCGTTACACTTTATAAGAGCAAATATGTACCAATTCAAAACTTCGGCAGCCAGTAGTTATCTCATGACAGGACACTGTCTAAATATGAAAAATGTATCCTTAATATGTTTCATAAAGTCACATGAAAGAAAACGCCCGATTGAAACGAGGGCGACTATCACCCGAATTAAAAAGAAGTTTTTACACGTGTATCGAACGACTTTTTTCATAACAAGTGGATTAAAAAGAGAAATTTTGCTTTTCCGCACTAGTTAGGAAAATAAAATTTTCTCTCTACGGAATAACGTAGTCCTTCACTTCAATAATACGAGTATTATTGATACAAAAGTAAAAGTCAATTAAAAACGATCTGCGTAGGTAACTCGCCGTTCACCGTTCCCCAAGTAGGTACCTACTTCGTTATTTCAGAAAATACTAAGGAATTTCCAACACAATTCTTCCGTGAAGAAATCAAACTAGACCGTTCCTTTTTACGTCCGGGCGGGATAAATTCCTCGCCATTACACGCGGGAAATAACATTTTTCAACAAGCCCACCATCGGACCGAACAGATGGAATATTTTAGAAATTTGCATCAAATATCTTTAGGTGTAATCTTGCGGAGATTGGTGGCTGCAGTGTGATTGTACGATCGAGTTAGCCGGCATTCATGAGACAGTATCTACCTATGCAAAATGGTTAAGCCATTTACGTCAAGGGAATCCAAATATAGTGCCGCATAGTTACCTACGTTCCTTGTTAATACTTAGGTAAGTACGTATGACATGACTGTGTCAGTTTAGGTATGTATTTCATTTACAACTTGCTTTTTAACCAAACTTCAAAAAATAATATATTTTTTTGTTGTACGCATGTTACCTGATATTTCCGAGAATCGTGAACCGATTTTAAAATTTATTTTTGTGATCGAACGTGTATAATCCCGAGATGGTCCAGTTGGAACCAAGTTGGGGTCTGATGATGGGATCTTGGAGAAATTGAGGGATCTCTTCAAATGTTATAGGTATATCTATGGCGCTTTTGGTCATTTTCATTCATTTACAAGAATTTGCATTCAGAAAGTAGGATCAATCATAGAAAATCATAGAAACCACGAATGATAGGATCTTGGAGAAATCGGTTGAAGTTGGTTGTTTTTAAATGTTTAATTTGGTGATTATTGATATTTTGTATTGTATAAAAACAAATCTTTCTTCTGCAAAAATAACATTTGATTAATGAAATGTTACTTTTTTTTGTTATAATGTGAGCTTAATTGTAATCTTGCATTTTTATTTGCATTCTAAATAATGCAATTTTTTAAATCTAAGGTACGTCATATGATTAGGTTACTGTTACAGTGCCGAAATAAGTTGTTTCAAGAACGCATCATCATACATGCTTTTTACGGGTCTCTATTGGTTCCCATAAAGTTTGAAGTTCGATTTTTGAAGCGAATAACGTTGTAGGTCCGAATTTTTTTTAGTCATATTGTCATAAGTCATAAAAATTTATATCATAAATCGGTGGTCAGTTTTATGTAGGTCATAATTATTGTTAGTCATAAAAGTCGATGCCCATAACTTTTAAAATCCATACAGCATCATTTCCAGAATGTTAAAAGCAATAACCTTCCTTATTATAACTGTTACAACGTCTATATTCGCAAGTTGTAATGACAACGATTTTTTTTTGTTTCGTTTTATGTATGAATTATTATTTGTTATTAATAAATAAATGCATTAAATGTTTATTTTTTTACACCACCGAATAAACTTAGTGAGTAAAGTTGGTAATAAACTTAGTAAGTAAATATTTAGTAAGATTATTATTTTAAAATTCGGTCCTGGCGCTTCGCCGGCCGCTGCCGCGGCACGCTCGCTTCGCTCGCTCGGCTCGCGCGCTGTGGTCACAGTTCAACCTAACACTCCTCCTCGCTTCGCTCGTCGTCGTACCTAAACTGACCTGCCTTAGGGTCGAGTAGGTAAGGAAGTTTCCTAAGTTGCATCATAGTCCATAAATTTAATAATTTAAATTAAGGAAAGTTATAAATTTCGTATTTTATATTCAATTTTTTGGATGAAATTCGGTAAGTTATTAAAACAATATGAGTAAGAACCATTTGATCCTTCAAATGTATGACTTAAAATATTTCTAAAAAATTATAGATAGACCTTTGAATTTTATACCAATTTTGTAATTAGAGTATGTAATGTTATAGGTTAGTAATGTTAGATCTATTAATCGTTATACTTAACAAAAATTATGACCATTGATGCTTATATCAGTAAATTATATGGATATCAATTTCTGACTAACGAAATTCGGATTAACAAATATATGGGAAAGAAAGGGATCCCGCTTTTTACAAACAACTAATACAGGGTGGGCCAGTGATAAATTCACTTTTGTCTCGACCTCTTTTGTCAAAATTACAAAACACTGGCATATGCCAGTGTTTTGTAATTTTGACAAGAATGGTGTCATTTAAAAGAAGAAAAAATATTTTTTTATTCAAAATGGAGTCTTACACGGGAGAACAGCGAGCGTTTTGCATCCAAGCTTTTTATGAAAACGATCGTTCTTATGGGTCTGTTCGTCGGCGTTTTCGACTTGAGTTCGGATTACACAATATTCGTGAGTGTCCCAGCACAAATTTGATCAAGCAATGGTTAGCCAGATTTAAAAGTACTGGCTCAACACTAAAATTTCGACATAAGGGACGTGCACGGTCTGAGCGTACTACTGAAAACATCGAACGGGTGAGAGCGTCTGTGCGAGCGGATGCAAGAAACACAACGCGTAAACGAGCTACGGTTTTAGAGTTATCCAGAATAACATTTCGACGCATATTACAGGAGCCCTGACTTAACTCCAGCTGACTTTTTTTTGCGGGGTTACTTAAAAAGTAAAGTGTACTCAAATAATCCGGCAACCACAGAAAAATTAAAGGAGAACATTCGCCAAGAATTCCAAGCAATATCTCCGCAACTTCCGACGAAAGTCTTTCAAAATTTACAAGCAAGGCGGAAGAGTGCCGCAACCGCCATGGACGACACCTTGATGATTTAATTTATAAAACGTAAAATTTATTTATTTGACATACTTTCTAAATATACTTTTTATTTCAAAACACAAAAAAACACCAATTATTTCAATTTTCAAAAATGTATTTATCATTGGCCCACCCTGTATCTTACACCCTAATTTTTGACTTACGCTACGCCAAAATGTATGAACCTAAAACCTAACTGGCTATGTACTCTGAAAGACATGCTGCTATATATCTGATATAAGACTCTTTAATACGTCTCTTTAATACTCTACAGTATAGTATCCATGATGTGTATGTATCTCAAAGTTATAATTATAACCTTCACCCTCGAGTACCAGTATAACGCTAGAATAGCCAGTAGCAGAGAAAACATATGAATAAACCATAGGATCTACGAGTATTCTAGTTGAATTTAAAATGAATCTACTTTCAGCTTTAAATTTTAAACAGTAAATTAGACGTTCTGTTGGACAGTGATAAACTATTATAATTAGACGTACTGTACCTTGATACATTTTCTAATTAAAAAATATGTGTGCTATTAATATCAATCAAACATCTTTTTATAACGGGATCACTATTTTTTAATTAACCATCATTATTTAAACTATGTACATATTTAAGTGTGACTACATTAATATACGGTGTACAAAATGATAGCTTCAATTAATCTAAAAATCATATCGACTTTTTTAAATTAACGTTTTTTATGGCTAGTAACGGCATTGGACAGACAAACAATAGATGATTGGTTGGTAAACTAGTTAGTATTTTAATGGTAGTTTGTGTGTTAGACAAACAGTTGCCGCCCCTGTAGCGAGCACTGAGCATTCATCGAACATGCAATCTATCCGTCAAGTCCGGTAGTTAACTTGGATGCGTTGAGCTAGAAACTTAATGTGAAGGGTGGACGAGTAGGCGCTCTCACATAATCGTAATACCCATAATCGCTACGCAGTGGTGTGTCCACAAGGATGAGTCTGCTGCCTATCGTCAGTTTTCAATAAATTAATCGTCAGTCACACTTCAATCCTTAATCCGCTCTTACGACACCCACAAAAAGAGTTGGGGTGGTGGATAAATGTATGCTTAAATACTGTACGAGTAGTTACCGTGGCCATAGGGGATAAATCCAAATAGGCACTGCCGCAAGTTTGGTCCGCTCATGTTCCCACTATAGTTATATAAGTATAGAGAGATATTTAAATATTTATCACACGGGTTACTCACGTAATTTAAGTCGATAATTGCTCGACATGTTTCGATCCATTTAATTTACACCCGAATTTTAATGATGATTGTGGTTGGTCAGTGCCACCTGGTTGGAAAACGGTTTTAGGTATTGCATCGGTAGACAGTGTGGACGTGCCCTTATTACCTAGTGACGTAGTGAGTGTTGTGTGCAACCCGCTTTTCGACAAAAGTGACAATGAGGGTAGTTTTCCTCCTTCGCCGCCCCCGCCAGCGCTGCCCGCGGCCAGCACCCGCTCTAGCAGAGCGCAAGCCCGCAGTACACGTCGGGCTTTGGTCGCGGATACTCCATGATGAGGATCCTCTAAATGGATCGAAACATGTCGAGCAATTATCGACTTAAATTACGTGAGTAACCCGTGTGATAAATATTTAAATATGTTTGAGTCTCACGTTAGTTATAATTCTAAAAAAGTATAGAGAGCTTCCTGAAATCTTGTTAAATGTATTGTACAATTGCACATCTTGTTTATAATATCGCAGTTTTCTGCGGTTGTTTAATACGAGTATGAAGCGTGTACAAAAAATATATTTTATATTTTAATGGATTCTTCGGATTCTTTATTCAGTGTTGTCCTATTTATTTTGCTCTTTAAATACATCAGTTACTCTAAATACAAATTATATTGTATACGATACATAAATAATCATATTTGTGTATCGTATACAACTTAATTTAAGCAGTCTAGATTACTCGGTGTAAGTAAATATGCGCATTAATTTGATTCTTGTTTTGCACACGATCAATACAAAAACAGAAATTGCGCCGCATTTCAAATTCTTTGTCCCGGCGCCATAATGCCCTTAACTGAAAAAGCGTTGTTTTGTTCTCCGCCATTCCGCGTCAAGTTATAATTGAAGGCAAACAGCGCGCCCGTGGCCCGATCTGCATAAAAGGACGTCAATTTAGCACCACAACCTTCATTGAACTTTATGGTGCTTAACAGCACTTTTATTTATTCTGTCTCTTGGATGCACTATTGCGTGAAAGCCACTTATTAAATTGCAGAACTGAAAAATATTGGACAAAAGTGAAGAGGACACTTTAAATAATTCTGTTTATTTACAGAGCGCTAATCAGACAGATTAAAGAAATAAATATCATGGGACAATCTTACATAAACCGACCTAGTCCCACTACAAGCTCAGTAAGGCTTGTGTTGTAGGTACTTAGCGACCATAATGTATAATTATAATAGATAGATACATATATATTCTTAAATACATAGAAAACATCCATGAAATAATTGAACAAAAAAATACTTGTATGTAATATGCACACAAATAAATGCTCTCGGAAACACGGACCCTCTAGCTTCGTAGGCAGGTCACTGTCAACTAAGCTACGGAGGCCTGTGTTTTTATTTATAATGTACACCTGTGGGACCTGAGGGCATATTTAGTATATCCTTAATGGCAACTCTCTTTTTTTTCCGCTAACGTGCGATACAGTGGACACATATTATAATATATTTTCTTTCCATCTTCTATTGATTAGCCTGTAACTTACGAGTATCATCCCTTATTCAAGTGTAGTTTACCCCACCTTCGACCGCACCCATTCGATTGCATTCTTTCATCTCCCGATGGTCATTAATTAATTAAAAATGTACACTTTGTATAATTAATGGTCCTTTTCCTCATTAGGGATTAAAGGTCCGTGAAGATCCTTTCCCATGGAATTTATACAATTTTAAGTCATAAACTCAAAAGCAAAGCTAATTTAGAGATCATGAATTAGATATCCACTTTAACGAATTAGTTCCTTTGATGTCAGTAACATCACACCGACATCTTGTCAGTGGTTTTGTACAATCGCCATCAGAGCTCAAAAATATCTGAGCACGCCTCTATCGTTATGGCAATAAAGGCGTGTTCAGATATTTTTGACAACTTTACATCTCTAGTAGTATAGATATGCATAATAATATTGTGAACTTGTATTGTACAATAAGAATTATTTTTGTTTATTATTATTATCTTTTTTCATCTCTCTTTTTAAGTGAGGTTTTTTATAAAAATGTCTATAAAACTCCATTTTTTTATGTAATAAATTCTTTAACGCGTGTTATTTTAATAAGATGTATTATTATACTGTTTTGAAAAAATAAGTCCACCTGAGTTTCTTACTGGTTCTTCTCAGGAACGGTGTAGGGTTAGAATCAGTAGTAGATTTTTTTTTCTCTCACTTGATAATGTCAGACGATTCGAAAATGCTTATTAATAAGCTTACTTGAATAAAGAATAGTTTGTAAAGAGTAGTTTGACTTTGAACGCTCCTGGCGGTATGATATATATCTGATGACGACTGTATGTACAGTTAAATTTATTTTTATTTTTTTTATATTGGCACAACAAAGTGGATCCACTCCACCTGACCGTAAGTGAGAAGTGGAGCCCAAATCGTGGCAACGAACAGGAGACCAGTATGCTAAGCACATGATTGGCGCGACAGTATCTCGTCGCAAGATATTCTATCCGTCCCTCTTTTGTTAATATAGCTAGTGAAGGACGGGAGATCTATCTCGCGGCGACATACTGTCGCACCAATCAAGTGCTATGCCTGCAGCAGTAACTTGTCAGTTTCCATCGCCTTGCTGGTAAATAAATCAAAACCAGGTTAAATAAGAATACAAGTGGCGATATAACACAAGCCGGCGTCAGTCTCAACTCGAGCACAATAGACAATCACTCAACGCTCTTTCGGCTCGACTCACCCTGTGTAGATCGACTTGTCACCGCACCCTACACAGTCTCCTACTATTAACTAGTCAAGGGGGTTACCATGACGTACTAATGCGGTTCAGTTTAGGTCGAGAGAAAGCGACAAGGCTATACGAGTCGTATATTATTATCACTGGCCATTTCCCTGAACCTAAACTGAATCGCATTTGTACGTCATGGTAACCCCCCTGTTCACTTCCTAGTGTGGGTACCGTCATATACGAGAATGCATTGGCGTGCAGCGTTCCGGTTTTCTATAAAAGTTTTGCAATCTAAGCAAGAACAAACAGAACTCGGTTTACGTAGCTTTCTGGCTTTAAACCTTTAAATAAATGTTAGCAGAACATTCTTTCAGCGTGTAATTTGTTCAGCTTGTACAAACTGGGACAGAATAACCAAGCCCAATTAACTTTTAAGTCGGTAAATAATATACAAGGTTTTGTGGAAAAAATAAAATTGTAATATTAAATATTTTTGATTCGTGTTTTTACATCACTAAAAAATAAATAAAGAAATCCCTAAAGCTAAAAAACACTTATAATGCGTTTTCAAATCGTATTTAGCTTCAACTATGAACTCGGCGGCTTACGACACCCCTGAGCAAAACTGCAAAATAGCTTCTAGAATTGGGACCTGTGTTATTCAGCTCTCTGCATTTTATTTCGCAACACAGTCAAGATTTTCCCGGTCACTCAATCTAATTCGCAGTTTTCCATTTCAATTCACGTTTTTCGTTTGAATCGCAGAAAATATTTCGTTGCAAATATTTTTCGTGCTGCGCTAATCCATTTGAAAGATAAAATCCAATAGTATCCGAGAGATGTTTTCCAGGCAGCAGCAACAGGTACAGGCTCGTTTTTCAAGAACCACGTCGTCTCATTGTGCTCGCGGCTCGAACTCGCAATAATGCCGGAGATGCGAGCTACATAATGGAAGAGAACACTTTCATTCAGATGGAGATTTCTTCATAGCCGCCACATTTCGTACAGGCTGGATTAAGACGAATATTGCTCGACGCTCCAGTAATTGTGAATAATAAAACTTTGCGTTTCGTAAATGGCTGCAATAAATGTTGATTAAATCTCGTATAAATAAATTAAGGCGAGTTGAACAGCCCCGCCAAATGTAATGACTGTAATAATGCGAGAGGCTAATTCATTTATTCTGCTTAAATAAGTCGGGCTTTTGCTTTCAGCTAGAATAGTATTTTATTGAATTTGGCTCGTTAAATGCTTAAACAAGCTATTAAATAATGCAGAAAGACAATGGATTTGAATAACTAGTCTATGTTTTGTAAAAGCTTGTTGCAACCTGGCAAAGGGTTTGACAAACATGGTTTAGTCACGTTTCATTTAATTTAAAGAAGCTTCTGCAAATTTTTGTTTATGCTTATTGAACCTCAGTAGAAAGTACCGTAACTGAGATCTTCTTATCTTCTAGTTAATGTTTATCGGTCAAGTACGGTTGTTGCAACCCGTTATAAGTTTTTATTCTTGAATGAATGAATTCCGCACAAGCCCAAATTCATTCAAAACAATTCCACTTTTATAGCTATAAGAATCTCAGGTAAAAACAACTTAATTCCACTCATTTACATATAAATATTAGCACTTGAGTACCTACGTAAAGTCCCGACGGGCTGTTACGCGTTAAGCCCGCTTGTCCCGCTGCACTCCATTGTGCACACACGCCAGTGTGCGCTCAAACAACAGCGAAAAGGTGTTAGCTCAAGCGGCCTTTGGTGCAATAAACTGAAGCTCCGTACAGAGCTCGAGCTTTTAGCCGATTTAGCTCTGCTTTGTACTAATTTTCTCCACAATCAAAGTGGCTTTAGATCAGAGGGGAGATAATGTCAGAAGGTATTAGTCGACATACAAGATGAGATGAAACTATAGTCACATTTCGGACAGAGGCGATTAGATGTATGAAATAAACGCGTAGCCTTGGTGAATGATCGGTTAGGTGAACGTGTACCATATACTTATATACCTGTGTGAGTAAGATTAAGACATGCGAGAATTGCCGCAATTAAAAATCTAACACCTGAGTGTATAACCAAGTTGCCAATATAAATATAAATTGCTTTCGCCAATTTTACGTTGGTATCAGGCAAAGCTTTAGTTGTCCCTTTCCTAGGTTTATTGTAGCTCTAGACTATGCAAAGCGACAGCAAGTAATATCTATTTTTCTAAGCTCTTACAGCTCCCCTTTCCTCTTGAGGGGAAGGGCGCCGATGAAATTCAGTATAGAAAGTGTTCCGTGGTGGAACTAATGGTCTTACTGTGTTGATTAAGTTTATCAAGCGTTATGACGAGTCATGCCTCCCTCTAACCTTTTTATTACATGGAAGAATTTAACCTTTGACGTTACCTATTGATGACTTGACCTTTTCTTCGCTGCGTCAAAATTCAATTAGCTTCATAAATTATATTAACAACGACCAAGAAAGCCGAAGTAATATTTCACTTAATTCAATAATATTTTTATTCGTGATACCTGAGTGAGAGAGTTTGGGGACATTCGCCATAAAATTAAATGGAAATTTGAAAAAATACCTATAATAATTTAATGGCAACGAATTTTGATGACATAAAAGTCAAAAGGAATATAATTAATATGCTTAGTTTTTACTACGCCATTTCCGACCCCGGTTTCATAGAAAATGTCATGAAATAAAAAAAATTGTGAGACACATAAAAGGCGGTAGGTATAAAATTTCTATGTATAGCTCATAAACAACAATTAAAAATGTGAGCCTTTCCTCCCTGGATTAATAATGTAACTGAGCAAGTGAGCACTGCTGAATTCAGAATTCGAAACACAAACAGGAACAATACGGCGTATAATTTTAAGGGGGTTACCAAAGCGGTACAATTAGCACGTACACAAACAGAACGGTGGCCGAGACAATCGTCTAGGTACTATATTTGCCACATAACTATCTGGGGACTGAAGGAGTTGTGCTCGTATTATACCTACTGGTTAAAACTAGATACGAGTGAAAGAGACAGTGGCATGCTCTCAGTCGCCAGATATTTTAGCAGGAAGTATATTACCTGGTAGCTTCAGCAGGGATATTAACCGAACTATTCTCACTGCTCGCTTTCAGCTCTTTTGCACTTTTGTGGAACTGAAACGACAATGCCATTATTATACCCCGTTTTATGAGCTTGGAACAGATAGGTTTGGGAATACCCGAAGCTGTGACCTATAAAAACCTTTAGTACTGAAGTTCGAACTGGATTATTCAACCAACTTATTTTAAGAGTACAACTGTGTATTTACTTTATTTTTTTTTTTTTTTTATTGAAACATAAGTTTACACGACATTACAGTTTACACCAATGCGTCATGAAACTAAAATTAAAAGATATACAAATAAAGATACCTACACAGATAAAGGTACAAATAAAAAAAAACATTAAGTAGATTTAGGTGACACAAGTCATCTGAACCGGCGTAGGGTTCGGCTGATTGCCCCTTATGGTAGCAAATCATTAATTTAGCGTTATCGTTCCTAAGTGAAGTACTTAGGTAGTCTTTTGATTTTAAAATAGAATAGTGGCACTAATGTTTTAGAGAAAATGATAATTTCATCAAAATCATTCCTACCGTAAAATAGTACATTGTGCATCAAGGGAGGTACAAGTACGGAATGACTAACGAGAGTGTTAGACGAATGACGACGCCGTAGGCGGAGGCCTTTTCGCACCTTTAGAATGAAAGTGACCTAATTCAAAATTTTGAAATAATTAATTATGTACTTAATTAAATACACCTTAAAGCTTAACATTCCTTAATCGAAAATTTTGGATTAGGTCACTTTCATTCTAAAGGTGCGTTTTAATGACTCGAGTTAGTATTCCGCTTACCGACCGTGATGCATACAATGTTTTTCATCACACTTGCCGACAAAAAAAAAGTTTTAAGACAAAATATTATTAAATGACGTACTGCCATTTCTATTACTCCCTAGGGAATTTCACTTTTCTCTTACTCACGCTATGCATGCAAGCAATGGCGCGCTTAGACAGCAAATGTGATAAAAAAAAACTCGTAACGCTAATATTTCACAGACATACTTTTTTTTTATTGCTCCTTTGAAAACGCTGGACTGTCTCGTTTACATAATAATACACACATAAGTAGTGCAGTGGTTCAGAACAATGCACAATTAAGCGCCGCTCGCAGATGGTTACTGGAGATGTTTGTATAGTCAAAGCCACTATTTAGTTCTAAACGATCGATGAAGTAAATACAGTAGAAACTCGATAATACGAATAAATTGGAACCCAGGTCAGTTTGGATAATCAAAATTTCGCTTTTTTGGGACACAAACAAAAATTTCAGTTTTTACAGTCCTAAGAAATGTGACGCGGACTTTCTGTAGCACAGTCGGTAGAGACGCCTACGAGGCCGGTGAGATTAGCTTTTTGTGTAATGTTCACAAAATCATTTGTTCCTTAGCATTAGATGTTTTCTTACATTTTAGTTAGTAAATATTATATGTATCTAAGTATGTCTTATTTATACATGTCGTCGCGTTGCTTGGTATCCATAACAAATGTTAAATTAATTGAGCTTTTAAAGGTGTAAGAGTTTCCAATGATATTTATATAAATAACTCGCCACAATTTCTGTCCCAATGGAGAGGAAACGTTCCAATAAGTACCTGGTGGATACAATTATCCATTTGGATACAAAAATAGAGCTTACATTACATTTCCGTCCTGAATGAGAAATGAAATACGTTAAAGTTCAATTACAATGTAATTACAATGCCGGGCAGTCCTGTCAAGTGGGCATGAGGTAATCTTATTAAAAAAGTTTAAAATTATGATCCAAGTTATTATTCTCGACTCCCTCGTCAAATTTATTCATGATTAATTGGTGTTATTGTTTCATGCGGAAAATTTAATTTCTGTGTTTTACTTACAACTTAATATTTGTTAAGTATTTCGAGTTTGGAACTGTTTCAATGACAAACCCAAACCATGTCGCAATCAAATAAATAAATAGATCTTTTGGGACATCTTACACAAATCCACTTAGTCCCACGGTAAGCTCAATTAAATCTTGTGATATGGGTACCAAGCGACGATATATATAATAGATAGATACAAATAGATACATAAATACATAGACAGCCATGATCAAGGAACAAATATTTGTGATTAATAAATACACAAATAATGCCGTCGCCGGGATTCAAACCCGGAACCTCCAGCTTCGTAGGCGGGGTCACTATCACGGAAGCTAACAAATATTTAGACATTTAATTTATGTCTAATGATAACCTCTTAAGCTTCCCTTATCGCTGCCCCGGGGCATATAACAATTTTGTAACACTATTACTATGTTTACGCCCAGCCTAATCCGTTTGTTATTAATATTAATCCGGGCGCTGTAAATCTTGTGTGGGATAACGTGACGTAGTGACGAGAACAATGAAGCTTAGTTAGACTCCAATGTAATAATTTGTGCACATATTGTGTACGTAAACGTAATTGTGTACATTATAATTATGTCCTGAAATGAAGAGGTAATTCGGATAGCAAATAGCATTCTAGTCAGCAACTGTTACGTTAATCTCGTGACATGATTGTTACAGTTGGCTACCGCGAACTCTGAAGCTCGTAAATTTCGGGGATTTATCTCTGTCACACCAACGAAGGCGTCATTTGGGTAAGAGAGACAAATATTCGAAATTTCCGGATTTCGTAGTTCGCGGTAGGGCCGAATAAATTTTTTTTAATGAAATAAAATAAACAGGTTACATAATTATTATTTCCAAAAACACTTCAAGACACACGTTTAAAGAATTTGGAACATTCTCAGAATATAAGTAAGTAGGTAAAGCTTCAAACCTCAGAACCACCAACAATACCTACATTATTAGCGCCAGACGTAATAATCCCTGTTGAGGTTTCTACTTCAAGCATAAAATGTATTCCGAATAAACAAGGAAACACTAAGGGGTAATTTTTCAATTCGAAGTACTTGTTAGATAAATGTTAGCTTTTTTCTTATGCCTTGAGAAAAGATACTACATATATTACATTGAGATTTAAAAGTAAGGTCTAAGGCGCATAACCTTGTGAAAATTGTTTATGGTATTTTGCAGGGATCTACAGTATTGAAATTTGATAAGTATATGTTTTGAATGAACCGCTACATAATTATGATAGTAAATAATATTAAAAATGGGGGGTGGGGCTCCATGTAAAAGTATATTTTTTATGTACTTAAGTGTGTGATGTATCAATGAAAAGACCCTTTGAAATGATAAAAAGGTTTCTCATTTTTCTTTACGTGAACCATCGTAAAAAGTTGCGGATTCGTGCGGACTTCTTAACAATAGTTTTGCGCGTAAGGCGATGAAACGGCAATCATAATTAAGGTTCCATTAATAAGGATTCTCGTTCCTTTGTCTGTATTCCCAGAAGCAGATTGTATATGTACATAGATACACGCACGTTTACCCGCAACGACATAGTCGTAACTCATAATTCTCATTAATATTCATAAGTTCCTAAATTACCATTGTTCGAGGATAGCCGACGCCAATAATTTGAAAACGGTATGTACCCTGGCATTTAATTTGGCAGTAGAATACATTTTTTACCACTCTGTGTATTTTTAAAACAGTTTGCTTTACACAGCTACAACGAAGCCAGATTTTTTTTATATTTATGTATGTAAATTCTTTATTGTATACAAAACACAGGTAAAATACACATATTTGTAACAATTTAGACAGGTACAAAGGCGAGCTTATCCCTGTAACAAGGGATCTCTTCCAGTTAACCTTTGAGCAAAGGAGTTGCCTATAGGAATCAAAAGATACACAAACACACGTGTACAGTTGCAAATGTATTCAATTTTTTCCAAAGGCTATGAGATTTTGTTTCCATATAGGTAGCAAGGACTCCGGGTCTGGAATGTACTTCCTTCTAGGACCACAGACTACGATATGGAGCACTAACAAAATGATTAGAGTTACGAGATTCTGATGAACTGGCAACGTGCATGCAACAACTCTAAGTGATCCAAACGTCCATGGGCTACGGGCACCGAATTGAAAAAAAAATACAAGAACCGTTTCCAACCAATTTCTTTAAGATCCCAGACCCCGACTTGGTACGGAACCGTTTCCGCGTTATAACTTAAGATAAACGTTCGATCAAAAAAAAATTAAAATCGGTTCACGATTCTCTCCCAGCAATATACATACAAAATACCTACATCTCTTTTTAAGAACCTTGTCCTTCTTTGAAATCGGTTAAAAAATGAGTAATTAGAAGTGATACTAGCGTTATCATTAAAAAAATAAACCGATTTCATAGCGTAGTGCACTTCAGGTGCATTGTCATAAAAGTTAAACAATTTTGCATTAAGCTAACATCAGATTTGCATTTTCCTCAAAAAAATCCTTACTTGCTTGAAATTTCAAATGAAGTCATAATACCTATTGTAAAATTTCCCGTCCCGTAAATACCTGTTATTTCTACGAGCTTTTGAATATTTCAGTTAATTGTTGATTACTGCTGCGTACCTGGAAATGAAAATGAGATAATGTTAGCCAAGGGATTAAGGACCTCAGCGTTACGTTAAAATGCCATTAAATTCGTTTGTTGATTAGTCGTTTGCTAAATCTAGTATATATCTAAACGATTAGATAAATTCAAAAATATTTATCTATGGATTTATCTCTGAGTTCCTATAATTGGCTCCTTGTGTTTACTTTATGTCTAATGTCTATGTAACAGCTCTTGGATTTCCAAATAAAATAAAATATTACATTATTGTATATTTTATAGAAAAAGAATAGTTATTTATTATACAAGGGGGCAAAGTTGTTGTTTAACTGTCGTGCCAATATTGAGACCTGAGCTAGCGAAAGATTCCAAAATTGAGCCACGAGCGTAGCGAGTGGTTCAAAAACTGGAATCTTGAGCATTGCGAAGGTCTCAAGGCACGAGAGTTGAACAAACTTTGCCGCCAAGTGTAATACAACTTTTTTCCCCTCACTATCGCGAGGAAATATGATTACAAATCTCATCCAAATGTAAATTAACTTAAAGAAACTATTGAAAACTCAATGTCGAAACGTATCGTAGAAAAGAGTTACTTATGGAATTTAAATATTGCCAATGGCTTACAAAGTCACATGAGAAACGACCAATTTAACATGTGAGCTCCGATTGCGCATGTTTACTACGGTCATACAGATCCACTTATACTAGGCAGTAGGGGGCTATAGGAATTAGAGAAATGTCAAATTACTTTGTTCACAAGTGTGTAAAAAGCGTTTTTACCCGCTCGTATTAAAGGATAAACGAGCGCTTTACGAGCTAGTGAGGGGAAAAATAATAAATTCTTAACACACAAATAAAAAAGGACATATTAGGTATAATATAACATAATATAAATTCTCTCATCACACCATATTGCTGGCGTGAGATTCACGACGGGTAACACGACATAATATACAACACAACTCAATACGATAACATATATATAAACAAGTACAAAAACAAAAAACCAACAAATAAAGACGACTCCAATATGAAGACATCTGTCTCAATCTGGCTTGGTCGCACATTGGAAATTAGCGTCCCTATTTTAGTATTAAGATATTTCTTGAAATCTAATTTAAAACGTTACTGCAACATAGTCCCTTTTAGCCTAGGGGTTTCAATTGGTTGACTGGTTGACTGTTCCAAAACCAAGTTTCTAGAGTTAGAGAGAGCTCAGAGAGCATTGCTTAAGGTGATGTACATGAAACCTTACAGATTTCCTACTAAGGATTTGTATAAAATCTGTGGGTTATTATCAGTTAGGAAATTGTATGTCCTGCATGCGACCCTAAAAAGACACAAAACTACAATGTACAAACCTGAAACAGTGGTAAAGAGAAGAAAGCCCCGAGTGATTGCAACTCCAGAGGTCAACTCAGTGTACGCTAGGAGACAATATGTGTATCAGTCTGCTAAACTATACAATACTATAAACGACCAAATCGATATTTATTCCTCAACATACAAGGAGTGCAAAAATAAGATAATTAATTGGCTACAAGAGAAAAGCTACGTAGAAATTGAAAATATTCTGTCAGGTAATGACTCATAAGTATATTATATACATTATGCACAGACAAACACATACATACACACTCACACGCACAAATATATGGCTCAAAATTTTATTTTATTTTATTAATACAAAAGCATTGTTTGCCAAATTTAATAGGTTAAGTTTAGTACTAAGTTAAGATTATTTTACCTATTAAAAAAATAATATCTAAAAATAGTAATAATAATTGTGCTTCCGATCACTCTTCTACTCAAGTTGTTGTAACTATTAATTTTAGAATTAATCAAACTGCTTTCTTGTATCTTTATATAACTTCACCTTGTGTTATTTAAGCTACTTTATATGGAAGAGCGGTGTCACTTGACACAGGTATCTCGATACTTAAAAAGTGGCACCAACCTGCATATTGTTATAGTTAAAAACTGTTACTGAATAAAACATTTTTATTTATTTTATTATAACACAACTCAATACGATAACATATATATAAACAAGTACAAAAACAAAAAACCAACAAATAAAGACGACTCCAATATGAAGACATCTGTCTCAATCTGGCTTGGTCGCACATTGGAAATTAGCGTCCCTATTTTAGTATTAAGATATTTCTTGAAATCTAATTTAAAACGTTACTGCAACATAGTCCCTTTTAGCCTAGGGGTTTCAATTGGTTGACTGGTTGACTGGGGCTGACAACTTGGGATCAATGTGATATAAATTGTAAGAAATATTGTCTTGTCAATGACTTGTCATTTTGACATTACTTAAACCTACAAAGAATATATCTATGGAATGAAAGTAAAAGAAAGTTATGTATAAAGGGTGTTACAAAACTTGTGATACAAGAGAACAAAACATCAAACACCAAATATAAAAACTCAAGAAAAAAATCGACGCTTTCATACATTTTAGTCAACCTATCTTAACCTTTTTCTAAGGGACAACAATGGAAGTGTCGTTAAATATTAATTTACTCCAAATTCCAGAAAACGTTACTTCGCTTGAAAATTACGAGTAACAGAGGCATTAGGTACGATAAAATGAACCGACCATTATGTACCGATCGTATCGGGTCGTAGCCATAACAGTGAACGCCTTCAATTATGATCACTTAGCCTAAATTAAAAACGTTACTTCGATAATATTTAACCATATTGGTCAAGTCTAAATCGTACTCATAGTCCAAGGGATCCGTACCACCGCGTAGTAATAAAAAAATATAAACACAAAGACTATTCGTTTTTATATCAGTTAACGTGACAACTCAAAGAAAGGATCCTCACAACCCTTCCAGAGGGATTTGCGAGAATAAACAACGTCGCCCTAAAACTGTTTTTAGACGGGAGAGGTCACGTCTGCTTAGAGCAAACAAAGATGTCAGGTGCGTGCTTTTAGAAAGGGTCACGTTGAAAATCGATATTTTTTTAACTGCGCCGTTGGAGTGTGCTGACCATTCAAAGTGTGCAACCGGTAGTAATTTGTGTACCACGGCTTCCATAGCTTTTAACTAGTCAGGCCTACCCAAGATGGCATTTTGCAATTTTGCAGTCGTATATGATACGATAAGCGATAAGTAATAACTGTATGAGAATAACAGATCAGAATAAAAAGTCACGTGGCCATTTCCGTACATTATTATGGACACGTGACTTGCCGCTTATCGTATGCGATTGCAGAATGGTATGTTGGTTAGGCTTGCTGTTATTTTAGGTATTTAACTAAATATATGTAAACAAAATCTATCCTGAAATAGCTTCTTAATTCAGTTGAGGATAAATGAAAACATGACACGATCAACGATCAAATAAAGTAACTTAATGGTAAATGGCAATATATGTTATTATTACCCGAAAATGTAAAAATTGGGGACCCTGTTACTATGGCTCATTTGTATGCCCGTTCGCCTGTCACCAGGCTGTACCTCTGAACCGTAAAGTAAGTTAAATTTTTCACAGATGTTGCAGTTTTTTCTGTTGTTGTTATAACAAATACTACATAAAAACTAGAACAAAATAGATATTAAGGGTATATATTTTATAGGGGTTATATTTGGTGATATTTACAAAAAAAAACAGTTCGTGTGCGAGTAACTCGCACTTGGTCGGTATTTATAACTGCGAACTACGGAGTCTACGGTGTTTTTAAATCGATAACCTTGTAAGCCATATTTTTTTTATTTTCACCTTGCCTAATTTCGTTCATTTTCCAACCCCACTAGCAAAAATGACTCGACGACACACATCTTGCCAACAAGCAATATGCCAGAATAAACCCCAGTTATCATAATTAACGTCGAGCCCCATTCCGATCGATTATCCTGCATAATTTATAACTGAATCTACGTGAAATTCCATTGCTCATAATGGTTTAAGTGAACAGTTTCCGCCGGTTACGGTCCCGGTTCCGCACCCCATCGATCCAACACATCGTTACGTGCTCCCGGCGAACTGCCGACTATTATTCAGAACTGGGTGATGGCAATTAGACACACTAACACAATGCTTACTCCCTATCTAGTACACTGTAATTGAACAGTATGTGAGCTGTTATTTATTCGCTGTTGAACTTTTTTTTATGAAATAGGAGCCGACAGCAAGCGAGCCGACGTCTAGCCTGATGGTAAACGATCACTGTCGCCCATGGACACCCGCAACACCCGTGGTATTATATGTACGTTGCCGGCATTTTATGATACGCTCTTTTTTTGAAGACTGTATTTTTAATTAATATTTGTGGATATTTTGATGACTTAATGAATAGCTACATTTCATATTTGTACAGTCGCCTTCAGATATATTGGAGCGACACAGTGTTCAATACTATTACTTCAATTAAAAAAAAAAACTGCACTCTGGCGCCATGACAATCAAAGCCTGCTGCGGCGACTGTACCGAACTATGTACAGTCGAGGGCATTAATATATATACACTTCTCGATACTGATCCCTTACAAATGTGTCTATATATTAATGCCCTCGACTGTAATAATGCGTCGATCCCGGCAGCGTTCCAGAACAGTATGAGGAATATTCCCATATGATAATTTTCCTTTTAGTAAGATTATGAAATGAGAAACGAAACCATTCTGAACGGAACCCACGGTATGCGAGTTAGACCTGTAGCCGTATCATGAGTTGGAAAGTAAAAGTTACAGAATTTAGAGTTTTGCACCTAAGTGCTCATTTAGATTACCTGACGACGATATATAAATGCTGAAATTCATGTTACAATGTACAGAAGTATACATTCATCGATCGACTAGATTCACATTAAGATTATAGGTGCTATATATGCAATTTTTATATCAGTGTGCAGTTTATTCTACCTGAATTTCACGCAAACGTTCTTTCATTCACTCTCAATACGATTACCACCAAATGTATTTATGACAAATCGCTGTCTTCCCTATATACTCATGTTTCCGCTTGTGTCCCGGGAAGTAAAGTTCTCTAAGTTATCCTCACGCATTTCGTAACTACGAACCTTATTTACGGCATACAAGGTAACTTCCGCTACTGGTCAATGAAACATCTCATTAATTGCACATAACTTCTGCGGACTTTACACGTGGAGCATGTTTATGGACCAATCAACTACGAGTATACACGTATAGCCATATAAACTTATATATTTACCGTGGGAGTAATAAATCAAATAAGTTTTGCGAACCTATAAACGTACACCCATGGATTAGGTAGAACATGACTGGCATCAGGCATAGCGATATTTTTGTGGCATCATTAACCGGTGTTAATTTTCAATTAACGTTAATACATTTTTCCTAACTAGTGCGAAAGGCACTAGGCATTCTCTTTTAAAGGCACTTGTTATGAAAAAAGTCGTTCGATATACGTGTAAAAACTTCTTTTTAACTCGAGTGATTGTCGCCCTCGTTTCACTCGGGCTCCAACTTTCACACTCGTCGAAAAAAATTTTTTTTGCACTTGCATCGAAATGTACTATTTCAACAATTATAAAAAAAACCATTGTATTCTCAAATAAAAAGATAAAAGTTATAAATCAAAATATACGCACCTACCTAGTTCATGCTACCAATAAGATAGTGTTATACGCTGACAACAAAAAAACCGCAACGTTTTGAACTTGATAAAACGTAAGTTATTGAATTTAGATCTCTATGTGAATATTGACCAAATTCTGTCTCGATTTAGGTTTAACCTAGGTAGGTATATAGTATTGTTGGCCCATCAAACTTTTTGAGACTCCCTCGTAATTTTATCAATAAAAATGTAAGTGTATGTGCAAAGTCCTTCAGACTACGAACCGTGGGAGGTGACCCACGTCGTCGCCCACGATCTACACCAACAATGTGTTTTACTATATTTAGTCGAATTTGAACAGCCAGCAAATTGATCTACCACTTGTCCGCCCTATTATTTGAATATTATTGCCCAAAGGTGATAGATATTTTTTATTTGGATTCCTTTATAGTTATTTTAGAGACAAGGGTTTAAAACTTTGGAACGTGGGTGCCTAGGATGCGTAGCCTCTACGAAAAAGGGAGATCACCAGAGACCTGGCCAATATTATACACAAAGACCTACCTAGTTAGCGTAGTCCAGCACGACAATGCGGTCTGTACAGCAAAGCGGAACACTTATTTATATTTTAGTTACCTATTGTTTGGGTTTTTAAAATATGTTTTATTAGTAGTCACACAGTAACGATATCGATATTGGTAATTTTAAAATATTTTTAAAATGTTTATTATTTTAATAGTATATAAGGAACATATTTTGCATGCCAACGTTTTAGTGAATTGAGTTCTTGTGCTTACTACAAAAAATCATCTAAATGTACCACAATTCTAGAAAATAAAAAACTTTAACTTTTGACTTTATTATAACCGTTCATATGATGAATATTACACTTAGTACCTTACCTCATCCAAATTACAATATTTAGAAATGTATAAATTATACAAGCAGAATAAGATAGGTAGGTATACTCCTACTTGTACTCTCTACTCATAATAAACTTGGTATTATAATAGTCACAAAAAACTCACTCTTACTATAATGTAGTAGGTAGTTCTAAATAGTTACAGTACCTAGCATCTAGTAGGTACGTATTTAAAAAAAAATATTCAGAAAACCACCTAGGGGCCCTTTTTTGCTTCCCAAAACCTCACTGCAGCGGGAATGCATCAAGAAGCATTGTAGGTCCAGTATTATGGTATGATCGTATAAAATATGAGAGTACTCTCTTCTACTGTTTGAAACAAGTGTAGTGTGAAACTACCCCGAACCGCCTTATCTGGATGGAGCTCTATTACAATACGGAAGTACCATTTGCGCAGCGAACGATATCGAACGAGAACAAAGCTTCACGAGTGTGTGGCTTGTTCAATCAGCTCGTATGGAGGCAAACAGTACCTACTCAATAGGAGCAGCAATTGGAAAATGTTTCATCTTACCTCCAATCTAAATGTTTTGTTCAAACTATGATTGATGGGAAATTTTCTGAAGCTTGAACGTTGGATCAGTATTAGATCTGCAGGCCTATCCAAGATGCCATTCTGCAATCGTATAGATAAGATAAGATAAGATAAATTTATTTGCAGAAAAAGGGTTAGTTACATGTTTTAATATTATGTTAGATATAGTTCCACCTTTTTCAGCTGTCTTCATACAGCATGCAAATGTATTTAGAGTAGGATTCAGTAATGTATTATACTCAATTTAAACAAGTTAACAACTTAATATTAACTTAATTTACTAGTATACATAATACAATGAAAGTCTGCCGATAGCCAATCTATACGATAAGCGATGCGTATGTATGAGAATGGTAGATTCATACGAAAAGTCACGTGACCATTTTTATACATTATTATGGTCACGTAATTTATCCCTTATCGTAAGGCATCTTGGTTAGGCCTGCTGTAACTAATTTCAGGTACATTCGCTACCTACTTGAAATATTGACCATCTTCAACTAGTTATCCTACGAGTACATCTCAGTCACGGCTAATATAATCGTAGTCGTAACAAAGTCGATACAGAAATTAATTATATAATGTTTGAATAATTTCATCTACTTTTTCTTGTCATTTCGTAATTTTGTTGCCCTAGTGAAAAAGGGCACCTGAAACTCACCGAGTCTTGTGAAAAGTTTAATGCAAGTTCATTGATATTTTATATTACCTATACAGTTTTCCAAAATGGTTCAAGTTATAGCCTTTTTATTAACACACTTTTATTTGCTTGACTTGTAACTAATTTTGTCCACACTTAAATAAGAAAATCTTGGTATCTTAATTTGTCCCACTTCCCGGTATTCGATTATGTGAAATTTTGCACATGCTCTAAGTTCTGATGCCAATATAATATATGACTAGCTAAGAAACGTTATTACAAATCCAAACTGTATGTTTGGAATCCACCCCCTTGATATGGATATCATATGGAAGGGTTTGCTGTCAGAAATACGAAAAAAGAGTGTTTTTTTCGTTATTTTTTACCATTGTTCACTAGAGTCACAGAATTAGGTGTTTTAAAAAAAAATACATAATTATTATAGGTAGGTTATAATTTTAAATACGACGTTTGGTCGTGCTTACGCAACATGAAATTCACGCCTACCTATATGTAACTTTTAAAGATATTTCCATCTCCAACCCCTAAGGGCCGTATTCGGTTACAATGCAACCATTACAGTAACAAGCAGGCTGGGAGATAACACAAGTTTCCCCGATGATCAAGTTAGTTCGCAGTTGCTGCGATAAACAACAATGCAAGTCAAGCATCCCTCCGAGTCTTGTAACAGGACTTTGTTTAAGTACGTGACCTTATTCCAACTGCTTACATTAGATTGCTTTGCATTTTCATGTAAAATAGTGGCTTACTCTTTATCATTATCAGAGATCGGACAAATGCGCGTCATCGTTCGCTATGGCTGTAATAATGGACATGACGCCAAAGTTGATTGGATAATTAATAATTTAATCATTTTCTGAAAATTACCCATTTGACACCGGTAACTATAAAAACCTTTATAAATAGTCTTCGAAATCAAATTTCAAGAAATTATTAGTTTAATTATTCATTTGATCAACTTTGGACACATATCCATATTAATGCGAACAATGACGCACATATTTTGTCCGATCTCTGATCATGATAGAGATCATGTAAAAACTATTTAGAAAGTTTACATTCTCATCATAAATATTGATAGTAAAATCATTCTTACAGTCACTCAAGCTTCACTTTCTTATCACTAGTCTAGTCAATTCAAATTACAGAAGGAATAAAATATTTTAAAAATAAAAATAAAACCGCCTTCAAAAATTCGCCCGAACTAAAAAGTTAAAAATAATTTTGGTTCCTACTTCTTAGGATTTCCTACCCAAACCTTTAAACCTTTTACCCTATTCATTGAAATAAAACATTATGGCTAGGTACCTTACAGATTTCTTAGAAGTCGGTGCCAAGCCGAATACGTTCATAGGTATATATTAGATAGAGCTTTGTAACTTACTGTCACTCCGATTACGCTTTTATCAACAGAATGGTCTGCCTCAGTCATTTTCATGAAAGCATAACCGGAGTGACAGTAAGTTACAAAGCTCTATCAAATACATATAAGTACTCGCGAAGTGAACATATTTGGCTTGGCACCGACTTCTAAGAAATCTGTAAGGTACCTAGCCATAATGTTTTATTTCAATGAATAGGGTAAAAGGTTTAAAGGTTTGGGTAGGAAATCCTAAGAAGTATGAACCAAAATTATTTTTAACTTTTTAGTTCGGGCGAATTTTTGAAGGCGGTTTTATTTTTATTTTTAAAATATTTTATTTTTTGCTTTTTAGTAGTGTAAATATAAAATCGTTATTCAGTATGCTCTAAATACTTATAATTAGAATGTACTGCACTGTAGTAGGCCATAAAACCTGAACTGGCGAACTTATATGAATACAAAAACAATTTCAAAGGTAACAGACTTAGCATGCCAATATTATTTAAAGAATCACTAACCGCTAACCGACATGTCATAACTACTAAGCAAACACTAGAATAGATCTCGAAAATGTATGACATTTGTTATATACAAAGAATGATCCTCCAACCCCTAATCGTTAAGGAGTTATTCCTTTCATCATCAGCTCACCAACATGAGACTATGACCAGTGACCACCTAAAGGCAAATACTCGAATAGCCTCCAAAATATATGAAATATGTTATATTTAACCCTTAAAGCAGTTTTGTCCGTTTTTTAGTACAGCTACTTATTGTGGCGCGGAATTTGAACGCTCCTACCGGCTCAAAAATGAACAACGCCAAAAGAAGTGCGAAAGTAGCGTTGTCACTTTCATACCAAGGCCACAGACAGTGGCCTTCAAAAAAGTTGCGCAAGCGGCAGTTGAAATTAGGCATTTGTGATAGTTGCGTCGGCGTCAATTGTTTTCGTTATAAAGTCGTAGTGAAGTGATTATTATGTACAATCTGTATATATTTTAAAAGAAGGTAAGTCAAATTATCATTTTAACATTAAATGTTATTATATTGTTAGTTAATTCTAATTCAAACAGTGCGTAATAAACAGTGTCACTTTTTTGTGACATTGTCGATAGTGTAGGCTATTGAGTTTTATTTCACTCGTACTATAAAACGGACATTGCCGATAAATCATAAATACAAGGTTTGTTTTATATTGTGATAAAAAACGGACTTTGCCGAAAAATCATACAAGGTTTGTTTTATGTTGTAACAAAAAACGGACATTGTCGCTGTTAACTTATTACATAAAATAAAAACACTTGTTTTTTTTAAGTACGAGTATTGTCGTTTTATAGTTACTAAACTACATTTTTTTATTGTTTAAGACCACAATGGCACAGTCGCGGCGCGCTCAAAAAATTATGGCTATGCTCCCGCCATCTGATTCTGAGGAGTCGGATAGTGAAAATGAGAACGAAGATGATCTTTTCACTAACAATAATTATTTGTCAGCCTTACCACAATCCGACAGTTCTTCTGCCAGATCACTGTCTCCTGGGATGTCGGACATGATGGATATTTTTGAAGATAATATCGAATTTGAACCCAGTCCCTCAATACAGAACCTTGTTCAATCCATTATTAATAGACCTGAGACCGACACAAGTGTCCACCAGAATACAGATTTAAATTCAAGTCCTGGTCCATCCATACAAAACCCCCCATCAGTGCGGTCTTTATTGGCACCGAGTACACCTTCAACCATGGTGACTCGAAGGGCTAGAATTCTTTCGAAAAGAAACCCTGTAGCCACAAGTACTCCATCCAATCCAGTTGCGCCACAATCCCGAAAAACAAAGTTACAGCAAATGATATTTCAATTCAAGCGCCAAAAGTTTACCAGTCAAGTCACAATAGAGCAGGAAGCTGACTGGCGTAATATACGTTCGACAGTAGATTTTCTTAGTGAACAAACACCCTACGACTATTTCAAACGTCTGTTCAAGGACGATATCTTTGAATACATAGCTGAACAGACCAACTTGTATTCGGTTCAAAAGAAAGGAAGATCTATAAATATTACAAAAACGGATGTGGAACAGTATATCGGTATGGAAATAATCATGGGAATCGTCACAATGCCAGCGTATACTGATTATTGGGCATTTGATACCAGATATCCACTCATAGCTGATACAATGCCACTAAAAAAATACGAACAGATAAAGTCCAATATGCATTTTGCTGATAACACACAAATAGATGGTGACCGGTACTACAAGATTCGTCCAATAATGGACCACTTGCGACAGAATTGTACTGAAATAGAAGAGGAAAAGTCGTATTCTATCGATGAGATGATGGTTCCATACAAAGGAAAAAAGGCAGGTTCCAGACGACAGTACATGCCCAAAAAACCTACTAAGTGGGGGTTCAAATTCTTTATTAGGGCTGGTAATTCGGGTATAGTATACGACTTTTTTGCATATGATGGAGCTAATACTTTTGATGGGCACGAGTTCACTGAGTGGGAGCATAATTTTTTGGGGATAGGTGGCAAAACTGTGGTGAAACTATGCAGCACAATTCAAGACAAGCCCATGACAACCGTATACTTTGATAATGAGGGTTTTTGATACTTTTTCTGCCGCTATGGGGAGGTGAGATGGCAGAACTGAGCCGACCTTATAACGAACTGTCAAAATAAATACGCGCATTTAATTTTCAACATATTTATAGGTTTATTTATTCTGAAAACCATTACTTTAGTCATATTGTTACCTAAACTAAATAAATAAAATAGTTCCAAGTCAATTCTCATGAAATTAACAAAGTTATAGTAATTATTTTGAATACCAGTGACTTTGAGCGCCTGTTTTAGAGTTCAATCTTCAGTTCGACGACCATGTATTAGTCGTATTCCATTACAAAATCATTTCTCTTCCAAATAAAATAGAATTTCAATATTTTAGGCCCAGGTGCCTATGAATAGTATGAATCTGACAGCTGTCGAGACCAGGGGCGTACGAAGCGCCGCCTGGTGGCAGAAAAATTATCGAAAACCCTCATTGGTTCACCTCGTTTCCATTATTGTATCACTTGCGGAATGAATACGGTATTCTGTCATTAGGTACTGTAAGGAAAGACAGAATGAAGGGCTGCAACATTATAGATGATAAGATTTTGAAGAAGAAGGGTCGTGGAAGTTACCAAATGGTGTGTGACAATGTGCACAAATTGGCTGTGATTAAATGGGTGGATAACCAATGTGTCAATTTGGTAAGCTCCTACTGTGCAGATGAGCCGCTTGACACTATTTTGCGGTATAACAAACATACACGTCAGAAAGTGTCTTGCCCCCATATAATTAAGCAGTATAATAAAAAAATGGGTGGCGTAGACAAAGCCGATATGCTTATCGCGCTGTACAGGATTGGAATGAAGAGCCACAGATGGTACATGAATATATTTTTCCAGCTCCTGGACATCGCAATCAACAACGCGTGGCTAATTCACAGGCACGATTGCAAAGAGCGAGGAGATAAATCGAGACCACTGAAGCCATTTAGGCTGTATATTGCAAACACCCTGTTGAATTCTAATAAACAGGCAAAAACTAACCAACGTCCGGACACATCTATTGTGCCTATATCAAAACCGGTGACTCCTAGACCTCCTCAAGAAGTCCGTTTGGATGGTCTGGGCCATTTGCCAAATATTACTTCACAGGGGCGTTGCAAAGTTTGCCAAACAGGAAAGACCACGATAATTTGTGTGAAATGCAATCAGCGACTGTGTTTGACCCAAAGAAAGAAATGTTTTATAACTTTCCACACAAATAAGTAAATTATATAATATAGATTAATAATTTTGCCAAAGCGCCTAATAGTTATTTTCTGATCTCTGATGAAAGTTAACGAATTATCTCTGATTACGTTAAGATTTAATTAATTGTTTTGTACTTTTAACTGAGAGTTAAAGTATTATTTTTATAAAAGTTTTTATTTTATATAGTTTTGACTGAGAAGATACAGTCGGTAGTTTTGTATGTATGTATGTATGTATAAGCTTTATTGTACATTAGAACAGAAATACAGGAAACACAGACAAAAACAATTTGATACAACAAAGGCGAACTTATCCCTTTCAGGGATCTCTTCCAGTTAACCTTTGAGGAAATGAGAAATGAACAAGCAACGGTGAAAGACAAATATAAAATGTACATTTACTAACTTAAATTTTGAAGTATAATTTTGTATTCGCATTGTTGATATATAAAACCGATAATAATATCTACACAAACACTAAATATAAATACATAATAATATAGTTAAATAATAAATAAATATAGAAACATATAATATATATCAAATAATAAATAAATATGTAAAAACATAAAGGATCCACCATAGTTAGTTTTGTTTCTGGATATAAAAATAATGTCTCAATAATTTTATTATGTTATCATTTCAATAAA
Source organism: Thaumatotibia leucotreta (assembly GCA_025490895.1). Taxonomy (NCBI): domain Eukaryota; kingdom Metazoa; phylum Arthropoda; class Insecta; order Lepidoptera; family Tortricidae; genus Thaumatotibia; species Thaumatotibia leucotreta. The sequence goes on from JALPQI010002619.1 coordinate 76,609, forward strand.
CAAATGTTATAAAAAGATATTTTCTTGTGTTTTATTCAGTAAAATAATCTCATTTTTCTGCTTTTAATTCTTGTTTTCGTTTTATGGTTTAAACTGTAAGACAGCATTGTCCGTTTTTTAGGACTGTCCGGCGAGCTGCTTGTTAGTCAATATCATGGTAAAGTCCGTTTTAACGGACAGTCTGAAAAAACTATTTTCAGTATATTATTGTATTTTTTTTCTACTTCATAATAAGTTTCAATCTAGAACTATCACCAAAAACACCATGAGTGATAAATATCTCTATTCATTAGTGTCCTGCCAGGTTAAGGGTTAAAGAATTATCCCCCAACTCCTAATCTCCAAGGAGTTGTACCTTACATCATCAGCTCACCAACATGAAAGGATGACCACCTACAGGCAAATACTCAAATAGCTTCCAAAATACACGAAATATGTTATACTTAAAGAATTATCCCCCAACTCCTAATTGCTAAAGAGTTGTACCTTCCATCATCAGATCACCAACTTAAGATGTTCATGACTAGATGCAAATACTTGATTAGTCTTCGAAAATAAATGAAAAATGTCATGTGTGCCTACAACATTTGAAGAGTTCCCTCGATTTCTCCAGGATCCCATCATCAGATCTGGATTCGGTGACAATGGGACCAACTAGAAGGTATACCCTTTCAAACAAAAAAGAATATTTCAAATCAGTCCACGTGTCTTCGAGTAATCGGGGTACATACATAAAAAAAAAAGATTTCGACGAATTGTAAACCTCCTCCTTTTTGAAGTCGGTTAAAAACCACCTTACTTTTAACAGAACAAGATGTGAATTTGCCCTGATTTTTTTAAGCACTGGAGATGTTTTTTCCGTGGGCACTTCATATAGTTTCGTAGAATTTTATTAGTAGTAAATAAAATGAATTATTTCCTGTGGAAAAATTCTACGAAATTTTCCGAGCTCGGATATTTTACAGTCATTAATGCTAAAAATATCTACCATTTATGTCAGTCATTTTGACGCAAATATATCCATTAATTTTTTGTGTGTTTTATATGCCGTTATAAATATCAATAAGATTGCGATAAAATATAAGAATCGTTTATATTTTAAGAGGTTGTTGGTGTTATTGTGTTGATACTTTTTAGGGTTTCATGGCTAATCATAGCTTTATACCCTTATAGTTTAGCTATGTCCGTCCTGTCCTCTGTCCGCCTGTCTGTCGATCCGCGGCATAGCTCAATGACCGTTAGTACTAGAAAGTTGGAATTTTGTATAGATTTGTATGCTTAGCACAAGATTGGTACGTCAGTATGTCACCGTGAGATAGATTTTCCATCTTTTACTAACTATATGAATAAAAGAGGGATGGATATTCTATCTCGCGGCGACATACTGTCGCAATAATCATGTGCTAAGCCTACTGATATATTAATGATGCCGATAAAGTGGTAAAATTAAAAAGTCGGATACCTCCCCGGTGATTGAGAAGTGGAGGCGATTTGGGGTATCGTTGAATGGGTATTTTAAAAATAGTTATTTTAAGTCAAGTCAAGTTTCCGAGATAACTGCTACAAATTTGTGTTAATTTATTTAGTTATAGGCACCGGGAAAGATATAATTTACTTTTTCTCAATTACTTGAGACACCTACCTAATAACAAAACAAGCTGATTTTCCTCCCGCTTGTGACCCAGCTTTACCTTTTTTTCCATGTATCGATTTCGTTTCATGTTTTCTTAAGCTTACATAATCTCGGTTCGCTCGACGCCGTCGAAGAGCCAATTCCGAAGCGGTCGATAAGCGATATCTTACTCGACATCGAGAGCTTATGGAGTCGGCTAAAGGCGATAGCGATCGTGATGGAGAGGTGACGACCTTAAAACGTTTCTGTTGATTGATTTTTATGAGGAATCCTTTTCTCGCTGGAATAAAATTACACGTACAAACTTCCCACACAGGTCGTATATCCTGTCATGCTATGGTATATATTCTAATTAGTTGTTTTTCGTCATAAATTTTGAAGCCGTAGAATTTGAGTCCGGGGACTTAATTGTGCAACTAAGCGACTTGTAGATTTATTACTTTTATTATTATTTATTTATTAATTATTAACATAAAAAATATACAGTGATACAAACATAATTTCTAAGTCTTTTTCTATTTATTAGAGTATTATTATTATTTATTCACTGACCATAATAGTATACAGAGCGTGTCCTGTAACATGAGCAAATAATCAAACTGTAGGGTTTGTCAGACCGAAAACCTCGTACTTTTCTTTTACAACTTTTTAAACAAAACCGACTTGTGTTTTTGTATTCTATTTCAATGAAGTAAAGTACTGAGACATTTGCGATATTTCTACCTTGAGAGAAGACGTCGATTAGACTACTTGTATCAATGGCGTGGGTATAATATATCTGTATTCAATAGCTGAAAATTATTTTGTTTGTAAAAATATAGAATATTAATTAAAAGGGACATTTTCAAATTACTCATTAGTTAGAGAGCCTATGTTATAAGTGCTCATATTACACACAACAAACACTACGTATATTATGTAGTTTGTCTTACCACATTCGTCTGTTTCGATCGCTAATGCTAAACTCATTTACGTAGGGCAGGTAAAGTAGAAAAATATCTTGGCCCTTTTCACTAAGCAGAATGAAATTCAGTAATGTACCTACACTCATAAAATAAAAGACTATGAATTGCTAATGATTTATCTCCGTCATACAAAACTCACGTAAAAACATCCCACATGATGGTAATGTGCCTCATAAAATAGGTCGTGAATAAACCACGTGCTCTCAACGAAGTCTATTTACGGAATGAGGCACACGACAATTATTTATAAGTAGTGCCGCATGCATCATGCCTCGTTCCCTTTCTTTGTAATATGCGGCTGCTTTAAAAATGGTTCCTTCTGTAACATTGAATGTAATATTGTTAGACAGAATATAAAAATTGTGTAATTGTAGGTACCACAAATCCTAGTGAAACTTAACTCAAAAACAGTGACGAGCCCGGGATATGCCTGCATGTACCTACACATGCAGGCATACGAGTACAGCCAAGTGCAAAAATATATGTGTATATATGTATCGAAAGAATCCTTTAATATAGTATATTTCGATGCAAGTGCAAAAAAAATTTTTTTTGACGAGGGTAATAGTTGGAGCCCGAGTGAAACTAGGGCGACAATCACCCAAATTACAAAGAAGTTTTTACACGTGTATCGAACGATTTTTTTCAGGACAAGTGCCTTAAAGAGAGAGATTAACGTACGCAAAGTTTACTTTTCCACGCTAGTTAGGAAAAATATATTACGACGTCCTAAATTTCTTATTACACAGAATTAAAGTATTTAAAGTGCACTGGGACATATTTTGACCATTTTTATATACACCTTATTTTGCCTTTGACTGTACATAACATCGAGTACAGCCAGCCAGCTGAAGAAATTGATAACTAAATCATTAATGAAAACCATTCAGATTTGGAAAATGTACGTAAATATTAGTTTTCTTTTATTTCTACGGCACTAAGCTCTGAAATGGAATTCGAGATCAAAAATGTAAACAATCTATGACAATGACATGACATTACAAAGTCAATGTTAAAGTGGCATTCCAGGGGTATAAAACGTTTTATATCGAATGTATGTTTTAACACCTTTGTAAATTAACGTCGCATTTTGAGATTGGTTTTTTATTTTATTTAACACTTCACTTACAACTATCCTTACAGGTACTAAACCTAAGACAATGTTTTATGTGTAGATGTAGATACGCGAAAGTCAAAGTATGTTCGATACACAAAGTATCACAATCGTTAACATATTTTTGACAATAAAAATCATACCTACATCTGAGTGTCGACGGTTCCTGATTACAAAAATAAAACCTAGAAAATTTGCTAGAATGATGTAAATAATCAACATAATCAATGTTTGAAAACGAATGTCGTGTTACTTTAATCTTTAGAATAGTCGGGGGACGAATTTCAGTCTTCATCTTAGTTACGATCGAATCCATTTCGATAAAAATATGAAAATGATTGATTTGTAGGTAAAAATACTAAAATCTGTATACTTTGTAATGCTAAATTTTAGGAGTAAAAATTCATAAAACAGTCATTTGGTGCACCCTCTTGTTTTGATTTTTGAAGTACCTACATAGTTATAAATGCGAACCCTCTTAAATGGTTCTTAGTGTAGTTACCGTATTAAATTACGAATAAACTAGTTATTGTTATAACTGCGAACCAAATGTTTAAGATTTCTTATCATTGCCAGTAGTATAAATTAAACACCTTACATTTTATTAAAAGTAGCGAAGTATATCATTAAAAAAATTATATATTTCGCTTAATGTTTTGTATTAAAACTTTGTAAAATATTTAAAAATTCTGCGTACCGTCAGTGACGGTAAATACGCATTTTTTATAAGTATTTGAATGATTTTAGATTACCCCCCTCTCGTGATTATTTTTTTGTGGTGGTATCCCATTTGTTTACATTTTTGATCTCCAATTCGATTTCACACCTTACTATTTTCAAGC